>CM077576.1:3614154-3849154 GCA_039657325.1 Stephania cephalantha | reverse complement strand
CCTATCAAAACTCGGGGGTGGTCTAGTGCCATCGGTGTTCATCAAACATTCATTACACTCTGTAAAAATCAAGAGACCAAGTTAGGGCTTTATTAAACATAAAAAACTAAAACTAAATTAAAATTGAAATAAATGCAATAAAAATAAAAAAAAAAAACAAAGTCTTTTTGGCTAACTTATTGTGATTCATCCGTAACTTTGGAGATGTCAACAACAAATGGATCACATATTTCATTCGGGATGCGCCTCTCCTATAACATTCGGGACTAAACTGAATCTGTCATATCATGGTCATCAACACAAAGGTGTCGGAGTGTAGAAAATATGCGAACGCTCCTTTACTTCCACCCCGTATAAGGTTTAACAAATATGCATGGGAGGGTGGGTGGTTTCACCAACACCGAGAGGTTGGTCTTCCTTGCTCTCTATCTGTGGCTCTCTCGACCTTTCGGAAATGACTCCAATTTCTTTCTCGAACTTCATCATCGTCATATTATGCAATAGTAATGTCGGCTCATGTGAAGAAACGTCTAGTGTTTCCTGTTCTCTCAAATGCTCGTCCACAATTGAGAACTCATCAAACTCAACACTTTTAGATGTATCGGCATTCACAAATCTCATCGAGTCAAAAAGCGGTTGCGGAGGCAACTCTTCCTCATCATCAAATACTCAAGTATAGCGGTAAGCTTGAGTTTCGAATTCGCAACTTTGATTTTATATGCCGCATATCCTCTCTCGAAAGAGGCTCTTTGAGTGGTGCTTTGAGAAAGCCAATCGGAGATCATATCTCTCTCGATATATGTCTGATGATGGTTCTCGTTCATGTTGATGACTTTGTTGAAAAGTTAGTTCTCGAAGATCAAGTCATTCATCATGTCTCGCATGAGACCTCTTTTCATGTTGAGGAATCTGTGGACTTCGCTTAGACATATAGAAGTTGGGTTGTGGTGATGCATAAGTGGAACCATGATGATTCTTATACTTCGAATAAGGACAAGCATACGTGGGATGAAAGTACTCCCACAATTTCCACAAACCGACTTTGTTGCACAAAAGATTGCGAGTTAGAAAATTGATGTCCATTATGTGACATACCTACCCCATTCACAAAGCATGATAGTATGAGTCTTCGAATCGACCATAATTATGGGCGTAGGAGGCCATTATGGAATTACTGCAAAAATGTTAGAAATAATGAACTAGATACATAATAATAAAAAAAACCAAAGAAAAATAAAAAATAAAAAATAAAAACCAAAGAAAGAAAAAAAACCAATCCATGACAGCGGCGCAAAAAAATGACCCCGCCGAACGCGTCAATAAAATAAAAAATACCTAAACCAACTATTTTTGTAGAATAGTGGCAAAGGGTCGATCCCACGAAGATTGATATTCTTTCTAAGGTCAACAATAATGAAAAGAGAAATCGGGGTTTAAGAGAGATTGAATTAATTAACTAATCTAAAAATAAACAAAGTAACTAAAGCAATGGAAATAAATTTGAAAACAATTAACAAAAACACCTAGGTCAAGACATACAAGTTTGATTCGATAAAAGATTGGATTTGGTCGTCGATTTATGTAAAATATGCAAATCAAAATATCTAAGTGTAGCTATAGAGCCGTGCAACGTCGCGGTTCCTCGCACTTCTAATCTCGATAGCAAGTGCAGACGGTGACTATTTCTCTAGTCAAACGTATAACCTATACTCAGCGTATTGGGTTTAACACGATGACCGCAATAGGTTTCGTGAAGGCACTACACCTAGACAACCGAATCACTCGTGTGTCGATTTAGCTAGATTTCTAAGGTATTCAACTTAGGTCCCAAAAGAGACTAATCAATTGGTAAGGTCAATTGCCACTAGTGTGGTCTTATTGCACAAGGACGGGTGCTTACGACTCACACGACAAATAAATCAAGGTTTAAACAAGTGTTTAAATTCAATTGTTCAAATAATACCAAAGAAAATAAAATAATAATGAAAAGATTGAAATTAAAATATATAAATCTCACAAATCCATTGATACGCACGATCGAACCTCCTCATGAGTCTTGCCTACGCAAGAGAGATTTAGCCTCCCATCCAAGAACACAAAGAACCAAGAAAAATATCAAATAGAATAGGGGAGAGAAGACGACCGAAGAAGATAATCATAAAAACCACCTACTAGATCAATTGCAAAACCTAATTAAAGCGCCCGATTTTATTTGTGACACGTCTTGTAGAGACGATCGAAGCGAGTCGTCATGAATTTGCTCCCGACCTTGCGCCACATGTCACCATTTGATTGGGTGAGCTTGGCGGCATGTGTGACGTGGCGGCAGCGATTGGGACGAGAAATTGTTTGTGATGGCTGTGATTTACGTGGCGTAATCGCGATGGAAGCCCGCCGCGTGGACCAAAAGCGAGAAGAAAAGTCACGTGAGTCTGCTTGCGATGCGGGAGTCTATGGGCACGCATCCGAGGCCGATCGATATCTTGCTTGAAACGCGAAGAAAATGCGGTGTGTGACGTGGTTATCCCGGATGGCGTGGCGATTTCTCATTGGTGGCACCGGCTTTTGTGTGTGTTGTAGACTAATAGGCGCCTAACACTAGCGGTGACATTGGTGTGACGCGTGTAAGCGACGTGGCATCTTCTTATTGGGTGAAACATACTTACGCTATTCGACCAGCGCATGTGCAACCGCGTATTTCGAGAGCAAATTGTCCAGCATCCAATCACCGCAAGTAAATACTCCATTTCGAGTATTTTTCCGCTACGAATTCAATTGCGTGCTCAGTTAACCACGAAAATAATAAAAAATGCAATTAGGCTAGTATTTTGGAGACTTGACAATAAAAATATATAAATAACCTATATATAATATTACATAATTAACGACTCAACACGTGACCCCATATCTTTATGATGGGTCCTATTTCTCGGCTGCTCGTCTGTGATGGTAATGGTGTTGGTTTAGTACAGTCCGCCACAATATGCCCCACCTGACCGCAACAGTAACATGTGCGAGTTTCTAATATGTCTGGGCCGACTCAGTTGACTTGGGGTCGACTCGGCCTCGACCCTGGCCTCTCGGACCTCTATCTTGCCTCGCTACTTAGACCGATAAACGAGTGCGAAAACGTAGAATATGCCATCTGACGATCATCACGTTGCTCTCTGTCATTACGACGATCTTTGTCCTCACCTCTATTCAGTGACCCAGGCCACGCCACTCTCTCTCTCGAGGTCTACGACGCTTGTCTCGGTCGATCCTGATCTCCCCTCTGTTTCTCCGATCTTTGATCGGACCAAGAATCGATCTTGGCCCGACTCTCACCGACCTGCAGGCGCGGCTTGAATCGTTCGTCGACGCGGCCTACTGCACCATGTAGGTCTCGTGTGCAAGGCACTTGTCGTAGACCTCACTCAGTGTACGAGCTCCGCTAGATATCACTGTGTTCGCTATCAGGACAAAATAATAGATCTGCGATCGGTCGGTGTCTGCTGCTATGTCCATGAAGTACGACAGCAGATATCCGAACCTCTTCATGTAAAATGTGGCCAGGCATATCATCCTGTACTAGGGACAAAAACTCCTCCTCGAGCGGACCTTGACCTCCATCGAGTATGTACTCATCCATGAACCTTTGTCAGGAACTACGCCCACATAGTCACGGCGGGATGAGTCGCCATACAAGTAGTCCACGAGATCGCATCGCCTCGGCTCTTAAAGCAGAAACTCGATAACGCGGCCGTCGATCTCTCGACCCGCAAGTAGTGTAGCCGCTCGTGGGATAATAGCCACCTCCCGGCCTACACTTTGGGTCTCGCCCCATAAAAACACCCCGCGAGAACTTGAGGAAGTCTCTCATCTTTTTAGCCTCCTGTGTCATCCGACTCCCAGAAAGTCGATGCCACGGCCGGTGCTCGGTCGTAGTGCCGGCGTAACCACCAGCTGCGGCCTCAGCTGGTCTTACATTTGGTGTAGCCCTCTCATTACGATACTGGCGCTAGCACACTGCACCGATATCAGCGGAAGTAGGCGATACGACTGTTTGCGTAGTCGTCCGTGCATCCACAACAGTAGTAGGAGGGGTAGTAACCTCCCGAGCTCTCAACATATCTATAAGCATCGCAAACCTATTGTCCATCGTCGTGCCGCGACTCTAAAGTCGGGGTCGGTCTCGTCGGATCACTCGTATCTCAGACCTCGAAGTGGATATCGATGATTGTCTATCCATTGGTATTTGTATCGAAAAAACGTGCACCCAATCAGCCTCAATACGATTATACGTGTGTCATATATATATAATACACTCGAAAATATAACATGTATATCTCGGTTTCTACCCATCTCACATCTCTTCCAAACTAGGACTCTAAGCAATTCCTTTGGGTTTCCACATCTAAAGTTTATTAATCGGAGTTTAT
Organism: Stephania cephalantha; assembly: GCA_039657325.1. Taxonomy (NCBI): domain Eukaryota; kingdom Viridiplantae; phylum Streptophyta; class Magnoliopsida; order Ranunculales; family Menispermaceae; genus Stephania; species Stephania cephalantha. Next base: position 3,844,733 of record CM077576.1, on the reverse strand, counting down.
CCTCGCATTATACCACAAATATAATCGTATAAGAGTATATTTCCAATTCCTCGAGGTTCTCTAACCTTGCTCGATACCAAAATGTAACGGCTCACTTGCCAAATGGACCGCCACGGGGCCGATGCGGACCCACAACCTGGCCTACTAACGCTAGCTATTTGTGTCCCGCATGTGCATCTCTAGGCCATCAAAGCACTCCATTTGCTCTATCCTAATCCCTCATGACTCTAAGTGGGACACCTTTGGCACACTCACCCTTGTATTTACCTCAAAAAGTCCATTTTCGAGACTTTTCCGAGCGCCCGGTTTCGCGTCCGAAATGCGACATAGCGTATACTACCATGTCCACTAACCACCAAATAGACATTCCATATTAATTATTTCACCAATTTTATTCATTTTGTGTGTTTTAGTTCCCCCAGACCTAGTGTTAAATCGGTTCAACTACACGTACCGCGTCGACACGCATATCGAGTCGAATACGTAACACACGGTCTCGCACATCAAATGTACTAGAATAACACACATTGCGATGCCATTTACACTATTTTCATATAAACATCGCAATTTAAACAATTGAAGACACAAAAAGTACTATTTACCTAGCTCCATGCACGCACTGAAGCCTAATGGTCCCACGAGCATCTATCATTTATCGCCCAGCGTCTGCAAACACGTCGATTATTAGCAAATTAGATTGAGGCGTTGCAGGATGAAATTTAAAATTATTTAAATTTAAATGCGACAAAAAACCACTTAAGATAATTGTAAATGTTATAAATTTGATCAGACATTACAAAACGTTTCTTTACCACTTTTATTAATCAAACTTTTTACAATTGTGTATTAATTTCATCATTTCAAGTCTATATATACCATTGATCGTCAAACTTGATCATTTGTCCAAGCACACTCAATCATTTGCCCAAACACACTTGATTTAAACCATATAATGGTGATCTATACTGAAAATTGCACTACTCGATCAATCCATTGAAAGACAACTTGACGAGATGGGTAATACTTTGTAGGAGGTGAGAGTCTATGAAATTGAACAACGACAATTTGCTGAAGCTTCGATTTGTTAATCATCAATGAAGGCGTAAGTATATTTGTTAATCTTAAAGTATAAGTATAAGTATATATTTTTAAATTATTTAATCTATTTAATTATTTGTATTTATTGTTGTAGGAAACTTTGATTCATGATCATTTATAAAAATCAAGTGCGGAAATACAAGTTGTTGCTAAATAAAGGGATGATTTTTATTCACTTAAGGAGAAAGCTAGTATTTTCTAAAAAATAAACACAAATCTTGGTTCCATTAGTTTCAATTAAGCTCTTTATCTGTCTTTTTAAATAATTGAATCGTTTTGATGCATAAAAGATAAATCTTTTGAATGTCTTAGATTTGATACCTTCATTAGTGGGCTTTAATTTTGAAATGTAGATAGTGACTCGATTGCTTTGATCCCAATCAATAATATAAATTTTGTTTCTCTTTAGTTTGAAATGATCTGGGACGTAGTACATTATATTGCTCTTTTTATGTGACGATTATTTTTTTGTCTTCGTACTATTTTATTTATCATTAAATAAAGCATTTTGATTTAAAGAAGGCTATCAAATTCATTGATACATACAACGATGTGTAATTTAGTTGTAGGTCTATAAATTGAAATTCATTAATAGCTATGAGACAAGCAAGCAAGGTTCAAGTTTTATAGATTTTTTTTTTTTACTTTCTTTTGAGGGTTGATCTTTCATTTGCTATTAGTAAATCGCTTGATTGTTTGTATGCGCTATCTCTTAAATAGATCAGGTGCGATAATAATAATTCTATGATTACTTAGGACATGAAATGTATCAAATTTGTATTTTTTATTTATAACTAATGGATGATATTTTTCTTCTCATCTTTGACTCCATCCAAAATTAATGGATATATAATAACTTTATTAATTTCTTTACATTCTTTTCTCATCAATTTGTTTTTGAGTCATATATTGATATATTTTTATTTAATACTATTTAATATCAGTCTCTCCCATGCGAAATGCGCGGGACAACGACTTGTTAAAAATATTGATCGACTTCCCTACATCTTAGAAAGTCAACTTTTCATAAAGTTACACAAACAAACCAATACACTTGGTTATGGAAAGGAAACCTAATGTGTTGGTTGGCAATAGTGTGCGTGGCAAGTTCAACAGTTTGACTGAATTGAAGCTTTAATGCCGGCAATTATATATATCTTGGGTATACACCTAGCTACCAGAATCATATTTATTGTATTAATAGCTTGATTCGCGTATCAGATAATCTCATAAGACGTGGTGTATATTATACACTGTGAATCATGGTTAATGTCCTCAATCAAGAATTGTCTGTTATACCTACTACAAAAAAGGTTAAAGGAAAGTTTTCGTGTGTACATCATAACTTACAAGCACGAACTAGTGAGTCTTGAATACCTACTACCTCCTGTCATTTTCATAAGTAATTCTAACAATTTCAACTTGTAAAACAAAATGGCTAGCGAGAACTCGATCTCGACGAACCTCTCCAATTAACCACCCTGTGCCGCCAGGGGTGGGCGCAGGGGTGCCAACAGATTTCTTGAAAAAGCCTCCACCGGACATTGCTGAAAATAACTGAGTGACAAAGAAAGTTAAGAATAAAGAGCCTGTATCCAGCGACCAACATCTACGCTTAACTTTTAAGGACTCGCTAAGAAGAGAGGAGACAAAGAATGTAATCACGCTTCATGATGATTTCGATACCAACGAGTACGTGATCGAACAGGGTGAGATCCATAGATCAACTTGCGGGGGCATACGCTCGATTCATTTTGCAGAGTCTGCCATGACCAAACTTCTTGATGCAATGAAGTACGTGGTCATAGTCCGTTTACTGGGGAGGCGCATTAATCTTCCAACACTTCAAACGAGGATTAAAAATCTTTGGAGACCTATTGGCTCGTTTAGATTGTTGGACATCGAGAACGATTATCATTTGGTAAAACTCAGTAACTCAACTGATTATATCAATGCTCTAACAGGGGGACCTTGGTCCATATTGGGGGAGCTATCTCACTGTGCAATCCTATGATCCTACTTTCAATACAAGTTGTGTTAAAGTTAAGTCAGTTGTAGCCTGGATTCGATTCCCTAGAATGGCCTTCCACTGCTACAACAAGATTGCCATCAGAGAAGTCGCTTCGAAAGTGGGGAAGTTCATTAGAATTGATTACAATACATCAGACCTGAAACGAGGGAAGTTTGTTAGAGTTGCGGTTGAGCTAGACCTATCGAAACCATTAATATTTGTCATCAAAATTAATCACTACAAGAACATGGTGGAATAGCATCAAAAAATAGTGACAAAGAATCTATCTGTTGCTAAACAACAACAAATCGACAAAAAAGTCGTGCATCGACAATCCGTTTGACTCGGTTGATGGACAGCGTGTCGAATGCGTCAAAATATATAATCCCGATGAGATTACCAATAACCACAAGAAGCTGCAGATATGGCAAGCACGGTCGAACCATGAAGACCAAGTTTCTTACCTATGCTACGAAACTAAAAATAACTCGGGGTGTCCACATGAATAATATCTAAATTAACTAAAACTAGACTAAAAATAGCAAGTAAATGTATCAATCAAGGGGAAACAATCCAAACCATCGGTATCACAAATCTCCTCAATTTGGCATAATTTTACATACGGTCATCAATCTAATCAAAACATGCAATTCATAGTAAATTAGTGTAGCTATAGACCCGATAACGTACGCGGGTCCTCGCACTTCCCTATCTCGATAGTCAAGGTACGACAATGACCACTTCCTAGTCAAACACATAACCCTATATTCAAGCGAACTAGGTTTAATGTCTTTGTCGACCGCAATGGGCTTTGTGAAGGCACTACACCTAGACAATTGGATCGCTAGTGTGTCCAAGTTTAGCCTAGATCCCATGATATTCAACCTAGGTCCCAAAAGGATCTAATCAATTGGTATGGTCGGATGCCACTAATGTGGTCTTATTGCACAATACGGGTGCGTACAACCCTACGGCATGTAAATCAAGATTTAAACAAGTGTTTAATCTCAATAATTCAACCAATATCAAAAAGGGAATAAAATATTATGAAAAACAAAATAAATAAATTAATAAATAGATCTCACATATGTTTTTATGCCAAAATGGGTGATTTGATCCACCTCGGTTCGGGATTGATGAGTTTAGTCGGCCATCGTCGTCAAGAACTCCATAAAAATCCCAAAAAACAAAGTGTAAAACAATGGTTTGTGGAAGAGAAAAGGAGAAGAAAACACTCCAAGCCGCCAAGAAGAAAGTAAAAACAATGTGTTTCGATCCCCGCGAAAACCCCTAATTAAAAGCGCAAAATTGGGTGCCCAACGCCTATTTTCGAGTTTAGTTTGTGACACGTGCACCGAGGACGATCAAATGGTTGTTAGGAGTTTGTTTCCAGTCTCTATTACGTGTCGGCGTTCGATTGGGCGAAGGAGGTGGACCGGATGACGTGGCGCTTGATGTGATTTGACGAGGACTGTTGTTGTGATGACGTTGGTGTGACGAGAAGACCGCCACGTGTCGCGTGCATATTTGTGGGACAATGTCATTGCGCTGCAGCTTTGACACACGCATCAGTGCCGGCGACGCGAGGAAAGAGGCGGCGAATGGGCATGTGACACGTGGCGTGGAGTGGCGGTGTTCTTGAAGTTTGTGACCAATAGGGCGGGACACGTGGACCGCGAAGGGAACCAACGAATGATGGAGTGACACGTGTCACGAGAGTGGAAAATCGCCCAAAAATGCGCATATCTCGAGGCGTATCTTTCGGTGTCCGATCCTTGTGTATGAGTAGTCCATTTCGCGTAGTTTTTCGCCACGAACTCAACCGCGCACTCCAAAAATCCTAAAAATGAACAATAAAGATAATTAGGCCCATATGTCGAAAGATTCAACAATAAAAATACATAAATAAACTATATATAATATGCATAAATAATGACATATCAAATACCACCAAACTTATGACTTCACACGTCTCAAGCAAAGTGTAAATGACACATACAAATAAACTAGACCTCTAATATGACTATGCAGCTTGACTCAACTACTCTATACCCGATTTAAAATTCATGGAGTTCCATTGGTTTACATAGTCGCCAAGATAACAAATCACCCAAGAAATTTCGGAGTTATGATATGTTAATAACTGCAACCCAAACACAATTAAAATCACATTTTCAAGACAAAGACATGGTCAAGACAAACGCCATCAACTACTTGCGGGTTTTCTTGGTCTATACATTCAAGCACGCAAGTTTACAATTTCCATGTAAATAGCGCATCAGCGCATCAAAAGTACCATACACAAGAAATGCAACCACATTCTCCACTACTGTAGACTTAGCACTAATGGGAATCAATAGGACTTCAATAAGCTGTAACAAAATTTGGGGAAGGGTACCAAGGAAGTGGTGTGAAGTGGTACGCGAAATGTTGAAAAACTAGAACTTAGATTATAGAATGATTACCCGAGAACATGAATGTGACTAAACTGCACTAAAATTCATTTTTCATTCAAAATGTGTTATCCTCACCTTTTTCCAACCACCCGGCTCCTGCTCCATTTCCCTGTGGATGTCGTTTTAGGTGGGACTCTCTAATCATGAATTTCCCTTAATTTGGGCAAGTAAAAAAAATTTCCTCTGATTTTTTTTTTGTTTATCCTCATGTCTCTTTATAAGGATATCAAATCTAAGCCTAGTTTCCAACTAGGTATAAGATATAAGGCTAATGGCTGAGGGTTTAATGACAGTTAATCAAAGAAATCAGGTTTAATTCGGCTCAAATGGGCTAACTAGTGGTAAGATGAAAGGTAGGTATAAAGTTAAGGGTTTAAATTCAAAAATGGCCTAAATCATTTCCCCAAAAGTGTTCCGAGTCATAAGAATTTAGCCTCGAGTGAGTTACATCCTCGTTACAGTACCCTAGAAATCGAGACTTGCACAATTCGACCGTCTCCGCCCCCTTTGGTATCTAGCATTTGAGCTCAACCAACATACTAAGTCTCTAATTATGAAATCATAAGAATGTCGGGCTACGGGTTAGAGTAAGTGTTTGCCTAATTTCTCACGAGTCTCAAGTCGAATGAGGGCAACCATAGGGTACTCATCCATGACCAAAGGCATGAAACAAAATATCGGGTGACTCTAAACGAAATAAAAATGAAAACTACACTAAAAATATGCATGAAAATGTATCAACTCCTAATAAAATGAGAAAACGAGATATGGAGGAAAAGAAATGGAAGAAATGAGTGAATAAGAGATACAAAACACCACAATACTTGAGTCAGATAACCGCATATAATTGAAAAAATTTAAACGATCTCACTGCGGTCTTTCGCATAGAAACCCATCTAACTCGGTCTACAAATCCTAAAGTACCCCAAACTTATTTCAAATCTTGCCCTCAAGGTTCAAAACAGGTTAGGAGGCGCACATGAACACATACAAGATGGTGAAAGAACATGATAGATATAGAGGCAAGGAAATGATACAAGATCATGCAGAAGGCGACACTAACCACTAAATCTACTGGACGAAAAGAAGATGGGTGACCTTACCGGATCGCAGATGTGACTAACCGTAGTTACGAGAACATGTGAGGAGCTGCGGGGAGCAATATCGGGCTCTCAAAATCCGAGTGCGCTATGCGAGAGGTCACACACCTCCCAAGAGCGCCTTTTTTTAACGTCGTTGGCTCGACTCGGTCGACTATTTCTCGAGTCAAATCTTGTACATGGCGCTTTAGAGTATCGCTCTCGATCTCATCTTGTGGGGATTCTAGTAGAACGCTTCGGTCGGTGCCCATTCACTTTGAGAACTTTCCCTGTATCCATGCTCCTAATCTCAAGCGCACCATGTTCAAACACATCGAAGTAAACAAAAAGGTCGAGCCATCGTGACCTCAATTTCCCTGGATGGAGAGTTAATCTGGAATTATAAAGTAGGACCTTTTGGCCGACTATGAAAGTCTTACGAGATAAGTTGCGATCGTGGAACGCCTTGGTTTTATCCTTATAGATTCGAGCGGACTCATAGGCATCGTTCCGAATTTCCTCTAATTCTTGAAGGTCTAACTTTCTCTTTTTGCCGACTGGGTCGAGTTCCATGTTGAGCCGTTTGACAGCCCATATAGATTTATGCTCTAACTCGACCGGCAAGTGGCACGATTTGCCAAAGACTGAGCGATACGGAGACATTCCGATTGGCGTTTTATACGCCGTTCGATAAGCCCATACCGCATCATCAAGGCGTGTGCTCCAGTCCTTTCGTGATGGATTTAGAGTCTTCTCCAAAATGGATTTAATCTCCCTATTTGACACCTCTGCTTGGCCACTAGTCTAAGGGTGATAGGTCGTAGACGTACGGTGTGTAACATTATACTTGCGCGAGAGATTTTCAACCATGCGGTTGCAAAAATGGGTACCTCGATCACTAATCAAAGCTCAGTGGCGCCAAAAGTCGAAAAACTCATGATTTCGGTGGAAACCGCATACCACCGACGAATCATTGGTGCGAGTGGCTTTAACTTCCACCCATTTGGACACGTAATCCACCGATAAGATATAAAGAAAACCATGTGATGGTGGAAATGGCCCTATGAAGTCGATCCCCCAAACATCAAAATCTCGCAAAATATGATCGAGGTCGGTGGCATTTGATCCACGTGACTCAAGGTACCGGTCGACCCGACATCGGAATAGGTCTTGGCGTATAGATATGAATCGTGAAAAATGGTGGGCCAATAAAACCCACTCTCCAAAACCTTCATAGATGTCCTACGTGGACCGAAATGACCACGCGGGCATATGAATGACAGCGAGAATGCCGCATATAGATTGTGTTTCGATCTGGGAGACACATCGACAGTGACTGGTCTAAGCAAAACTTCCACAAGTATGGGTCATCCCATACATAGTGTTTGGAATCGTTCGGATCTTATCTTACGGGCTTGCGTAAGGTGAGGTGAAAACTCGTGTAACGAGGTAGTTTACAGATCCGCAAACCAAGGGAGTTCTCGAAATTGCTAAGAGATGTTCATCGGGAAAATCATCTCGAAGCGGGACAGTGCTTCACCATTCTCGATACGACCGAGATGGTTAGCAACAAGATTTTCTACACCGCTTTTATCTTTAATCTCGATGTCAAACTCTTGTAACAAGAGTATCCATCGAATGAGACGAGGTTTAGCTTCCTTTTGGCCATAAGATACTTTAAGGCGCATGGTCGAGTAGACGACCACCTTAGTTCCCAAGAGATAAGGCTGAAATTTCTCCAAAGCGCACGACGGACTAGAAGCTCGCCTGTAGTGGTGTAATTCGGTTGGGCGGGATCAAGAGTTCGGGAGGCATAGTATATGACATGAGAAGCCCGCCGGCTCGTTGCCCAAGCACGGCACCGCGGCGTGGTTCTTTGGCGTCGCACATGATCTCGAAAGGTAGCTCCAAGTTAGAGGCTCGAATCGCTGGAGTAGATATGAGAGAGTTTTTGAGTGCATCGAATGCACTCATACATGCCTTATCGAGATGGAAAGGCACGTCCTTACGAAGAAGGCGACATAGGGGTTGTGCATTTTTGGAGAAATCCTTCATCAATCGCAGATAGAAAGCCGGCATGGCCAAGGAATGATCGGATTTCTCGCTGCGATCGTGGGGTAAGGCAATTTTTGAATTACTTCAATCTTTGTCGGGTCTACCTCTACACCACAATGAGACACGATGTGACCGAAGATAAGACCTTGATCCACCATGAAGTGACATTTCTCATAATTGAGGATCAAGTTCTTACTGGATACATCGGTGAAGTACATAGTAAGATGACTAAGGCAAAGATCGAATGAATCGCGAAGTAAACGGTGAAATCATCCATGAATACTTCGACGAAGTGCTCAACGAAGTCGAGAGAATATGCTCATCATACACCTCTACGAAAAGTAGCAGGTGCATTGCACAACCTGAAAGGGCATACGCCAGGTAAGCAAAAATGCAGAAAGGACGGTGAATGTGGTCTTCTCTTGATCTCGGGTGCTACGGGAATCTGGGTGAAAACCGAGAAAAGCCATCAAGCAGACGGTAGTGAGACCTACACCGCAAACGCTCTAACATGTCGATCAATGAAAGGCGATGGGAAGTGGTCTTTCCTAGTAGAAGCATTAAGCTTCCATGTAATCGATACACACCCGCCATCCATTTTGGACGCGAGTTGGGACTAACTCACCTCGTGAGTTCGTGACCACTGTAATCCCCATTTTCTTGGGAACCACCTGAATGGGACTGACCCACTTGCTGTCAGAGATCGGGTAGATCATCTCAGCGTCAATGAGCTTCAGAATCTCCTTTTTAACCACATCCATCATCGGTGGGTTCGATCTCCATTGTGCTTCTCGTGAAGGTTTTGACCGCTTCTTCCATATGCATGTGGAAGGGCTAATACCTTTGATGTCGCGATCGTCCCCCTAGGGCTTCTTTGAACTCTTGAAGCACATGAATCACTTCTTTCATCTGGTAATGTGAGTTTAGTGGAGATGATCACTTTGGTAAAGTATCATTCTCACCTAAAAACACATATTTGAGTGGTTGGGCGGTGGTTTGAGCTCCGGTGTGGGGGCTCGCTCCATAGAGGGTAGAAGTGTAGAGTTCGAAGGCTCGGTAAGTCAAAATATGCTAGGGTGGAAAAATAAAGTGGAGCAGAGTCCAACTCGAGAGATCAACTCCTCGATCTCGATTATCGAGGGCGAAGCTTTCTTTGTCGCAAATAATCGGTGTCGAGATGATTCTCTAACACCACTTTCATATCATCTCCTTTCACGAGAAAGGTGTCTGGACAAGTGAGTTCATCTTGTCCAAGGCAAGCACCATAGAAGAGGCGTCGATGAGGATGGCACATCGCATCATAGATGTTGAACTTAATGAGTTCACCATCAAACTCCATGGTTAGAGAACCATTTGTGAACATCAATCTTGGTCTTGGCGGTCTTTAGAAAAGGCTGTGAAGCAAGTGTTAATTGAAGAAATGTGGGCATGGCGATTCCTCATATCGATGATATATAAGTCGGCGGGAAATATGAGCTCGCTTAACCTTCACCGGGATGTCTTACTAAGACACCCTTGACGCGGACGAGCACGAATCGGTCTACCAAATGTATGATAATTCCAAGTATCCTTTAGAGGGCCGACGCCTTCAATGTCTCATATATGGATAGTGGCATGACGTTGATAGAGGCTCAGAGGTCACACATAACTTCTCGGATCTCAACTTCACCAATTGTTCAAGGGACAATGAACATGTCAGGTCTCACATTTGGTGGGCAACTTTTTGCGTAGGATAGGCGAGACATTCTCACCTACGGTGATTTTCTCGTTGCCTTTGAGTCGACCTTTATTGGTGCATAGGTCTTTGAGCAACTTAGCATAGCGGGGCATGTGTGCTAAGGCATCGAAGTGGGACGTTTATCGCCACTTTCTCAAGATTTCCGAAATTTCCTTTATTCTCCCTCATTTTTATTCTTAATGAGGCGTTGAGGGAACGAGGGGTAGAATTTTGAGAGAAAGTTGTGCTTCCTTATCCAAGTTTACCATTTCGGTGTGAGACGGTTGAACTTCGAGCTCTGCTCGACTTCTTGGATTTAGGGGTGGCTCTTTAGGTTTGGGTTCTTTAAGGGCCTCTTCCAGTGCCTCTCTGGCCGCTTACGAAGTGTGACAACATTAACATTCGCATTAGGATTCGAATGCGGTTGAGATGGCAACTTGCATTTCTCATCCGTACGCCCAACATGAAGGGCCGGTTGCCCTAATTGAACCTCGAGACTTTTAATGATAGAAGCATGGCTCGCGATTGTTTCATTTTTGAGTTGGGCCAAGTCTTTAGAGAATCTCTGTCTTGATTAGCGATGAGTGTCCTCATCATTTCTTCTAAAGATCCGAATTACGAGCGGGTTGGGATTTGTTGAGGAAGAGGTTGTCTTTGGAACATCTTGGAGGAAGTTAGGGTTCTGGGGACCATAACTATAATAGGGGCTTTTACGGCATGATTATAAGTGTTCGAAGTTGTTAATGTATTGATTCCTGGTGGTCCTTGGAATCGCCACTAAAGCGTTCGCTTGCTTGTTCTCGAATAAGGTAGGACAAAAGTCGGTGGAATGGTCATTGGTCATTGTGCGAAGTCGCAAGCTTTAACTTTAGCTTTTTCCGAGGTGAGGAATCGCTCCATGAGATCGGTGAGTTTATCAAGCTTGCTATTGGCGAATTTGACCCTACTCCGTCATAAAGACTTCGTGAAGGTCCTCTTCCTCGTCATCAATGTAATGACGCGATTGACTTGCTATAGAGTCATACGATTCAAACATCTCCTCGGTGGTCTTACATCCGTAGTCGCCTCTACAAGCGTTGTTAATCATAGTTTCTCGATGGGTGTAAGTCCCATATAGAAGAAACGAACAATCGAGAGGTTGTTTTGGCCATGTTGGGGCATTGTTACAAGTAGCGCTTATAACAACCAGATAATCGCCAAAAGATTCGCCTAGTTTCATTTTGATACCGCATATCTCTCTAGTAAGTTAGGAAGCTCTAGATTCGTGGGAAGAACTCTTTGAGGAATGCGAAATCATGTCGTTCCAATTTGTGATGGAACCCGGGAGGAAGATAGAAAAACCAGTCTTGAGCTTTATCCCAAAGCGAGAAAGGAAAGCGAGAGTTTGACTTCGTCTTCATCAACTCGAGGGGAATCATGGTCCTACACTTAGAATGGAAGTCATTGATGAAGGTGACTGGATCATCACGATCCAATCCATGGAAGATAGGGAGCAGGTTAATGAAACCTGATCTGAGCTCAAAATTGCCCCTGTGGGCTGGGAATGCGATGCAGTGTGGCTGATGAGCCAAGAGATCTTGTATCCCATCATTCGCCATCCCAATGGTAATGCGACGGTCGACCTGAGGTTGTGCCCAAGGGTTAGCTTGTGGCCTTTGTGGAAGGGGATCAACCACTCTTTGATCGAATGGTTGATGCTGGTGTACTACAGGTCTCTGCTGTTCCACTGGTGCATGTGGTCCAGCTGGTGCGACAAACTGTCTGGGAGGAATAACTAGGGGTTCCTCCCGTCTCTCATGTGGTGCAATGGGTGCATGTGGTGCATGTGGATTCCCAATGTGGTCAGCCATCAGAAGGGGTTGCTCGTCATTCAGTTGAACTTTGGAGGATTGGTTCCTCTGTCGAGTTACTTTCGAGTTCCGACGGCAAGTCTTTTCGATTTTCGGATCAAAAGGAGTAAGGATCCCGTGACGGCGATCGACGAAGAGCTGTGGGATTACCAATGACCACAAGAAGCTGCTGATAGTGCAAGCACGGAGGTCGAACCACGAAGACCAAGTTTCTTACTATGCTTACGAAACTAAAAATTACTCGGGGTGTCCACATGAATAATATCTAAATTAACTAAAACTAGACTAAAAATAGCAAGTAAATGTATCAATCAAGGGGAAACAATCCAAACTATCGGTATCACAAATCTCTTCAATTTGGCATAATTTTACATACGGTCCTCAATCTAATCAAAACATGCAATTCATAGTAAATTAGTTTAGCTATGACCGTGCTAACATGCACGCGGTCCTCGCACTTCCCTATCTCGATGGTCAAGGTACGACAATGACCACTTCCCTAGTCAAACACATAACCCTATATTCGAGTGAACTAGGTTTAATGTGCTAACCGCAATGGGCTTTGTGAAGGCACTACACCTAGACAATTGGATCGTTAGTGTGTCCGACTTTAGCTAGATCTCTATGATATTCAACCGGTCCCAAAAGGATCTAATCAATTGGTATGGTCGAATGCCACTAATGTGGTCTTATTGCACAAGTACGAGTGCGCACAACCTATCGGCATGTAAATCAAGATTTAAACAAGTGTTTAATCTCAATAATTCAACAAATATCAAAGGGAATAAAATATTATGAAAAACAAATTAAATAAATAAATAATAGATCTCACATATGTTTTTATGCTAAAATGGGTGATTTGATCCACTACGGTTGAGATTGATGAGTTTAGCCGGAAGGCCATCGTCGTCAAGAACTCCATAAAAATCCCAAAAACAAAGTATAAAACAATGGTTTGTGGAAGAGAAAAGAGAAGAAAACACTCCAAGCCGCGAAGAAAGTAAAAACAATGTGTTTCGAGCGCGAAAACCCTAATTAATGCTGCAAAATTGGGTGCCCAACGCCTATTTTCGAGTTTAGTTTGTGACACGTGCGCCGAGGACGATCAAATGGTTGTTAGGAGTTTGTTTCCGAGTCTCTACCACGTGTCGGCGTTCGATTGGGCGAAGGAGGTGGACGGATGACGTGGCGCATGTGATTTGACGAGATTTGTTGTTGTGATGACGCCGGTGTGACGAAGACCGCCATGTGTCACGTGCATATTTGTGGGACAAGCTGTCATTGTGCGGCTGCGGACACGCATGTTTGTTGACGCGAGGAAGAGAGGCATGCGGATGGGCATGTGACACGTGGCGTGGGCGGCGGTGTCTGGCGACGTTTGTGACCAATAGGAAATTTGGACACGTGGACTTCGAAGGGAACCAACGAATGATGGAGTGACACGTGTCACGAGAGTGGAAAATCGCCCAAAACGTGCATATCTCGAGGCGTATCTTTCGGTGTACGATCACTTTGTATGAGTAGTCCATTTCGCGTGCTTTTTAGCCACGAACTCAACCGCGCACTCCAAAAATCCTAAAAATGAACAATAAAGATAATTAGGCCCATATGTCGATGATTCAACAATAAAAATACATAAATAAACTATATATAATATGCATAAATAATGACCTATCAGTTGACCCAAAAACAACTATTCGGTGATTTGATTTGTGACAAAACATTGTGACATATTGTATGTTGTCACAGATTTGTCGGCGATTTATCCCGTCATACATTCCCCGCCTTAATTTTATGAACATAGAGATACGAGTAAATGTGGATGTGACGGATCTACTACATATCGGCGACATACATGATTCTATCGCTCATCTGCGTAAACCACCCCCAAACCCCCTTCATGGCCACTTCATCTTCATCGCCAATATCATCATCATCGCCATCACTATCGCCACTACCATCGCCGCCGTCATCCCGGTCTATATCATTACGTCGTGGCTCTCCTCCTTCGCGACTCCGCCACCTCTCTCCTTCCTCTTCATCCACATGGCTGCTTGTGCACACCGACCTGTCTGCCGAGCTTCGCCCAGTGGCTGGAGCGAATGGCATAGCGGACTCGTGGAGTGCCTCTATTTAATTATCGTCGTGGCTCCCCTCATCCGAGACTCGCCGCCTCTCTCCTTCCCCTTCATACACCGCTCGCACATCGACACCACCGTCGGCGAGCTTCACCCCGGTGGATCGGCATGAATGGCATAGCGGACTCGTAAAGTGCCTTTATTTCATTACAAACATGGCTCTCCTCCTCCGCGACTCCGCCGCCCTCTCCATCCCCTTCATACACCACTCGCACATCGACTCCGTTGTCGACCTGAGCTTCACCCCCGGTGGATTGGCACGAAAGGCATACAGCGGACTCATGGAGTACCTCGCGATCGGGAAGTTCGCGCAATGATGGACCTTGAATCACAATCCGAGCACAAGCTCGCTTGATCGATTCCAATACATCCTCGTGGAGCACCTTTGCATAGCTCGTGTTCCTTCATCAGCCGATGATGATGATTCGTGAAACACCGAACCCTAGCTAGGTTTGCGCATTTTCTTATTCTTCTTTGCGATTTTGAAATCTATTGATTCCTTATGTTTTTCTTCTACTACCGTAATTATGAAATCTAAGTCTTGCCTTCAATATTTCAACGAAACCTTACCTAGGTTATCTTCCGGCATTAGGGTCTCATTAAGCCACTAAATCTTCGTGTGGAAGCCTTGTGTCAAGAAATTATTGGTCTTATTGTCAGTTTACAGAGTAATTAGTTAGGAATGAGTACTTGTTTTCTCACACTATCTATAATCCCATAACATATTTTAGATTGTTTTATGCATCTTATATTGGTCGATCCATAAATGCAGGATTGAATGATTCATTGGAAAAGGGTTTTGTTATGTAAGTATGAGGTTGCTAGTTGCTTTAGCAGACAATAGTTGAAGGAATATTTAAAGTTGAACATAAATAAAAGGAGGCATAGCAAATGAAAAGAACTTTTTGTTATTTTCTTGTTTAGTGTGAACTACAATCATTGTGTCAAAAAAGTAATTCGGAAGACATGGATTGAAGTTAGCAAAACTAAATTAGCATAGTCTCAGATACAAAATGAAAGAACATCTTGCATGAGTTGGTGATGAGTTTGTTTGAGCTATATATTGAAATTCCTTTGCCACTTTAGTTATTTTGATGAAGAAAAATTATTATGTAATGAGTGAAAATTAATTTATGGCGGCTACTAAATTGCTATTTCTTAAATTTCTTCTTTAAGAAAAATGTCTTCGAATTCTAGAGTCTTGACGGATATACTTTTGATTTTATGGGGAACATTATGCGGTAATTAAGTTTACCTTGACCAAATGTTTACTTGAGAAAACCTTTAATGTGGAGGTTACCGTGCAGTTTAATCCCATTGCTTCAAAGTTTGTGCGTTATAATTTTTTTCCTTTTAAATTAAAAAGTTTGTACATTGTTTAACTTATTGTTTGGTTGTGCATTTCAACGAAAAATGATATCTTATTGAGTTATAACTAATTCTTATATTGTTTATTAATTGTGATTGTCATTTAGTTGGTACGTAGCTATATTTGAAATCTCGAGACTATATATATTAGGAATTGATGAATATTTGGATTAATTTTACAAATAAAGAATATTATATTAATTTATATACTTCATTAGTAAGAATTGATAAGATTTATCCATCGTTTGCCTGGAAAACTTAGGATTGAGATGTCTCTAACCGAGAATGTAGTCGTATCGAAAATGGGTATACTCGATGAGAGTTCATTAACGGCGTGAACGAGTTCATAGCGTACGAAAGACGCCTTTGTAGGACATTCGCCATGCTGAGGGGAAGATTCGGTGTCCATGCAACCATACGAAGTGTCGTAATCATTCATACTATGATGTTGACACCAGTAGAACTTCATATACTTCGTCGGGGATTCGTTTCGGGATATCCGTTGTTGGTCGGAACACGGGGGAAGAAGAATATATGTACACTCAAAATGTACATGACGAACCTAGCAATACGATGAGATATGATGACCACGAAAGGACACATGCGGCGAATTATTGTACATCGTATCATGAGATGGTGCACGACTTGGCGAGTCGAGTTTCAATTGGTGTCATGTGGAACAACCTCCAAATCCTTATTCGCAAAACTTGTATGATATGTTAGATGCAGCAAGTCAGCCCGCATTATGGCGAGAGTGCGAGAGCATGACCAAATTGTCGCGATCGCGAGACCCCAAAAATCAAATCGAACATCATATCTCGAAAAGGCATACGATGAAATTCTTCAATTTTGTAAAGATGCATTGTCGAGTAACAATTGTTTAGTCGATAGCTTTTACAACACGAAACGACTAATGCGAGGGATAAGGCTACAGTCCGGCAAATTGATTGTTGCGAGTCCATGCACATGATTTCTTGGGGCGAGGATTCGAGTTGACGACTTGTAAGTTTTGCGGTGAATCAAGGTATGAGCAAATCAAATGTGAAGGACGGAGTGGCGTCGCGGCTCGAAAAAAAATGTATTACTTCCCCTGTCACCTCGATTGAAGCGTTTATTCGCGTATGAAGCGGCGCGAGGCACATGCGGTGGCATGGGAAACACGTTCGAGACGGCATCGTCATGCAACATTGTTACGATTCTATTGCATGGAAGCATTTCAATGATGTGAACACCGAATTAATAGAAATTCATAATGTTCGTTTAGGGTTATGTACGGATGGTTTCAACCATTCGGCCAATCCGGAAAACAATACTTATCATGGCATGTAATTCTCACTCCTTACAACCTACCCCCTTAATGTGCATGAAGAAGGAGTTCATGTTCTTAACGGTCATCATGCAGGCCCTGACTAATCCTACAAATCAAATTGATGTCTTCCTACTGACCTTTGATAAAAGAGTTGCAAGATTTGTGGCATGAATGAGTACTTACCTACGACATTTCCACCAAAACGAACTTCCAACTCGAGTAGCACTTATGTGGACTGTCAACGGCTTCCCTGCTTATGGTATGTTGTCAGGCTGGAGCACACATGGAAAGAGAGCTTGTCCTTATTGTATGGATGACACGGATGCATTCCAATTAAAGCACTGTGGAAAAACTTCTTGATTCGATTGCCATCGTCGCTTCCTACCGCGTGGCTCCACTTTAAGAAGTGACAAGATCGGCTTTAGGCGCGATACAACTTGCGAAAATAACCGCCGACAATTAAATCTGAGGAACAAATTTTTGCTGAAATTGAAGCTTTGGGACTGATGAAAGTAACTGAAATCGAATTCGTTCAGGTGAACAATAAGATTGTCAAGTATTCAGGGTGGAGGAAACGAAGTATATTATGGGACTTATCCTATTGGAAGACGAATCTCATTAGGCACTGACTTGGATGTCATGCATATTGAAAAAAATGTCTTCGACATTATTTTTACATCAATTATGAGTGTTCCTGGGAAGAGTAAGGACAATGCCAAGTCGAGACTAGATTTAAAAGATATTTGCAATCGACTTTCCCTCGAGTATGACCCCGCGTCCAACTCATATCCTAGAGCGTCTTATACACTCGATAAGCATAAGAAAGAAGTCTTGTGTGATTAGATACGACGATTCGCTTTCTTTGGATATGCTTCAAATATTGGTCGATGTGTGGGCCTTGACAAATTGAGGATGTTTGGGCTGAAAAGTCTTGTTGTCATGTGTTCATGCAAGAGATTGATTCCTATTGCCTTTCGTGAACTCTAGAGGATAAAGTGTGGATTGCAATTGGCGAGATAAGTTTGTTTTTCGAGACTTGAGCTGCTAGGAACCTTAATATGGCGCAAATCGAGTTGTTGCACTCGAACATTCCCAAAATATTGTGTAAGTTGGAGCAAATCTTCCCACCTAGTTTTTTTGACTCGATAGAGCATCTTCTCATACACTTAGCATAGGAGGCTCATATCGCGGACCGTACGATTACGGAGGATGTATCCGTTTGAAAGGTAATTTTTGTAATCAATAAACATTTATTGTAATAAATAACTAATAACTTAGGTTATATTGGTTATAACTACCTAATTTAACGGACATACCGAATTGGGCTCAGTGGAGACTTGCACCATAGCATGTGTATCGGGAGTTCTCGGTGGATAACTACCCGAGCTAATGAATGAGGAAGGCGCTACATGTGTCGGTGCGTCGTAGGTCTACTGCGCAGGCCACCAAGAGGACCAGGTGATAACTAGTTGGGTGCGCTCACTAGTGGGATCCCGGAAGGGAATTAGAAGTATGGTTTAGTCTACAGTCGGAGCAGCACATACATTTGCACTTTCTTGTTATCTATGCATGCGATGCTCTAAATACAGTTGACTGTTTATATTTTGCATGTTTATTTAACAATATTTATTGAATTCCACTTGTTCATTTGAATGCTCGAAGAGGAGTTCCTTGGGATTTTACTTAGTGGACTCGTCATCCATTTTCTTCTCGTGATGATTGAGTGCGAATCCAGTACAAGTAAGGCAAGCGGATCTTAGGCGACTACCTCGACTACCTCGTCGAATACTACTTGTACTTGTGTTTGTTTTTGATATTTTGATTTCTTTTGGGGCTCGGGAGTATCATGACATTGTACATGTAGATACCTTATATGGTATCGTCGTCATCTCTATACTGAGTACTTTTCGGGGTTTTTTCCACAATAGGATTTGTTTATTTGTTTATTAATATTTCTTGAATTAATGGTATAAAGTACGACTTATTCGAAAATGTCACTTATACGCTGTACACACAAGTGGATACGAATTTCGAGACGAGAAAAGGACGGGCGAGGTGTCGTTCACGTGTAGTAGGGCCACGGGGCAAGTACACGGAGACACGTCACCCCGGGCGGCGAAGGACGCCACAAGAAGTGTGCTCGTCGCCTACTCCGGGAGAATGAGCGGGATGAGCTGAAGGTGATGGTGTGGCGTGATGTGACGAAGAGGGCCTAATACCATGCTCGTGAGGTATACATATCCTGGAGGTGATGGTGTGGAGTGTGTGACGAAGAGGGAATGGTACCATGCCGAAGTGGGAGTACATGAGCTGGAGGAGATGGTGTGTCGTGATGTGATGCGGGGACTACACCATGCCGAGGTGTGTATACAGTTCCCACCGGTGATATCGTGGCATGTTGATGTGGATATGGATGATCGGGAGGCGATAAGGAGGTATAATGCGATGACGGCGGTTCGAAGGTATAAGTTGGGTATGGACGAACTATGTGACAGACGGGGTGTGATGCGGCGACGATTCGATGTCGTCGGACGTAAGTAGGCATAACTCGGACGTGATGGAGTGGTGTGATGTTGGTATCATATTGCCTTAAACCATATAGTTCTCAAAACCAGACTCGATACCAACCTGTGACGACCCGCTTCTCCAAATAAGGGCACCGCCCGCCCTAATCCCTAATTAAGCCCTAATCTCCCATATAAGACCTAACAAGGAACTAGTTAGTCTTATTTAAACATCTTAAAACCTACCAGTTATTCGTATTAAAAACACGATACCACCTATGATAACTAGATAGTTCAACTATCTAACAAATCAGAGTTAATTTAAATTTTCTATCTAACAATTTATTCAGCGGAAGTCTTCTTAAGTTACTGGTGGAAATTATAACATAAGGCCTAACCTATTGTGGAAAAACCAGGAAATAGAGATCACATGCATATATAAAACAAAAGTGGTGATATATATAACATGTGTCTAGTCAGATGTTCCTATCACTCAACCCAAAAGTAAAAATATCATGTACATATAAAATGTATTACAAAAGAATACAAAACGTACAAAAATATGTCGTAGCATTCCTCCATCGACTCGAGAGGGTAGTCGCCAATCTTCTACTTTGCCCTGCTACATTGGTGATCTCGCACCTCTTGTCACAAACTAGACGGTGAGTACATGAAATTATTTAAGTATCTTGAGAGACATTGATCCACATTCCCAAACAGCAGGCAACATGTATCAAATGACATAATTTAATTAGCAACTATCTTTGAAAGAAACATCATGCGAAAGAGATACTTCGAGTTAACCAAATATGAAAGCGACTCAAGGCTAAGTAGTAATGGATTAGGGTCGGTCGGCCGTAAGCTACGTCACATCAGCCTTTCCACTACAATTTGAGCTACGCTCTATATCATTTCATTACAAATTGAGCTCTAGATCATAATTTCAAAAGTCGTACTTATGATTACGCCTTTTATATTCCAAGTGAATTAGTCGTCATAGGAATGTATACTTGCTAACAAATCCGAGTTTTAAAACTCGTCATGCTCACCCAGGTTATTCTTGCGCCAACAAACCCCGAGGTCCGATTACCCAGTTAGAGGCACGTTACCTCGTGTGTCATGCAAGTAGTGGAGAAATTTCCTAACATCCCGAAAAGTCTAGTGACCCTCGTATTAAAGCTGAATTTCTATCATCAAATGACCTTAACCACAAGAACCACTTTCACTTTCAATAATGACTCGGTAATAGCATCAAAAGATGTAAGCGTAACGACCGAAAATTTGACTTGTGCCACGTGTCGGGTCAAGGTCGTATGTGGGACCCACTCGTCGAATACGTATGTCCGAATCTTGAATGGAGACACCGAGAATGTCCAATTTAAGATTTTAATGTTAATTGTTGATAAACGTATATCACGGGGAATGCGGTGAACCAGAAACACGAACGGGGACGCGCTTCGAGTCGCGTGCGACGACGGGGACCCGAGATAGTGATTTTATGTGGGTTTAAAATGTACATTGGATATGCGTGCAGCGCGAGTATTGAGATTTTGAAATGAGGTGGGTTGGTGCCTCGAGATGCGCTGATTGGTTGTTTAGTTGCCTCGAGATTCGTGCAGCACGAATCTCGAGGACACTTTTGGATTTGAAATTAAAAAGAGAGAAATATATATATATATATATATATATATATATATATATATATATATATTAAGGAGGGGATAAGATCAAAGAAAAGAATAAAAAAAGATCAGGAGAGACTGATCGGGCGAAAAGAGGAAGAAATGAGAGAGGGCGGAGGGGCTGATGGAGGTGGCCGGAGTTCCTGCGAGGACGAGCCGGACGCGACGGCGACGACGGCTTCTGGCGCGGCGCAACGCAGCGGCAAGTCCGGCCGGCGAGCAGTCGCGTGGATGGCGGTGATCGCGAGAAGCAGCGACGCGAGCAACGCAGCGCGGAGGCCGGCGGTGGGCAGCGCTCCAGCTGGACGGCGGCATAGCAGATCCGACGAGATCGGCGGCCAGCCTCGAACATCACGACGCGGAGGCGTGGAGCAGCGGCTCCGCGTAAGCAGCAGGGTTGCGGCACGGCGCGGAGAGCGCTGCCAGCACGGCGGAGAGATCGGCGGCGATGGCGCGCGAGAGCGGCGCCGACGAGCGGTCGGCGGCGGCGTCGGTGAGCGACCGGCGACAGCGCCGGCGAGGCAGCGGCAGCGACGCGGTAGCGGCGACGCTTGTGAATGGCGCGGTGGCGCATTGTCGACCGGTCGGATGCGCGATTTTGACGAAATCGCGACGACGCGATGGAGGTGAGGTTTACTTCGCCTAAATTTCGAGTGTGATTTGCATGATTTTGGTAAATTAGCCCTCAAATGTCTAAATGGACACCAGGGACTTGAGGAGTCGGGTGTCGGGGTAAATCGAGACGCGAGCGAGACGTTTTGAGGTTCGCGATTTCTCGAGGTAAGTAAACCAGGTTAGGGACTTATACTGATATTTCATTTCTCTCCATTAATGTTGTTGTTTCTTGTTATGAGATAGCTTTATTGTTGTTCACCGCTTTGTGATGATAGCTATCGTTGAAATTGTTGTCGATTGAGGGGGTCCGTTAGCAAGTGAGTCATGGTTACTTGTTTATCTGCGATATGAGAGGGTTAGGGCTCGGAGGCGGGGGTCTCGGTCCTAATCATGGTCGTCCATTGATTTATCCGGTCCATGGATGTTTCATAGTCGTACGGCTACAAGGCTGTGAGGCGGGGGTCTCGTCTTAGGCCGGGTCATGGATGTCTCATAGTCGCTTTAAGGTTAGGGCGCAGGAGGTGGGGTCTCGTCCTAAACCCGAGTCTTTGGGCTTTGCCGCAACTCAACGACCTTTGGTCGGGACTCCTTATTATTTGGCATCACTCATCGATGGATTGGTTACGATCTTTTATATTCATGCGTTTATTGATTCCTTTCGTTCTATTTGCATGAATTCGATCGCTTTGGATATCGTGAACTCTGTTGTTTTGGATATTGTGAAATGTTGTGTATATGTCCTCTTTGGATTTACTTACTGGGCTCGTCATTTTATATTGATCGAAAGTGCAAGAGCCAGACAGTAGCAGAGGGAAGGATTCATAGCTAGGTGAATTTTTGTATTTACTCTCCTCTCGATGATATTTCTTGGGTTCCACAATTAGGTTGTCTAACTTCCGATCTTTTTGTTGAGTTATTTAATGTATTAGTTGCTTCCAGCTAAATTTTTAAATCTTGAAATAAGATTAATAATCGAGAATCAAAATGTTGAATGTATTTGAAGGTCGATTTTAGGCTCGTTGACCTATGCGAGACCGGCTCGGGGTCCACGTGGGCTTAAGCCAGGCGGGGCCCAATTTGTGGAAAATTGGGGGTACAAGATATTGCATACTAATGCACAAATGATTAGAGTCAAAATAAACAAACTAACCTAATAGCATGCTATATCACTGACTTCCAAACACAACAATCAACATGACAAAGTATAGGAATTGGAATCAATGATAGTATATAAACAACAGAGTATGCTATGAGCAACGTCATGAAATGAGAAATAAACAAGGCATAACATATGGATTTCAAAGGTAAATTCGATTCGAATAAGCGAGAATGAATAAATAAATGGAATGAAATGTAAATAAATAACTCACTCAAGTTTACTTACAATCCACAACAATTTCTAAGCTATCCGGGTTCTTGTCGCGTCACTGTACGCACCCAACACCCTGTAATATCTCCTTTAGGGTCCTAACATTTGACAATTTATCAATTTAGATTCAAGATTAATTATGTAAAATTCCTAAATTGGTCGAAATAGAATTCGAGACCAATTTGCCAATTACGCTTTTCGAGGTAAAACCCCATAAAAGTCTCGTCCGAAATTTCAAATATTTAATTTTTCTTAAAAACTTATCAATTTCTATTTATTTTGTCGAAATACGATTTTTCAAAAATTTTTAAGAATTTTTCTCAATTTTCCTCCCTTTTTTTATAAATATATGGGTTTGGGTTGAACCAAGGGCCGAAGCAGGTTTCGAGCCGCTCGGTTCACCCAACCCATCTTCTCCTCTTCTCGTTTTGTTTTTTTTTTTCTTCTTTGGGCTTGAGCAGGGCGAACCGGCCGTTCAGTCATCTTCTTCCTCCTCTCGACATACGAGCACGAATTTTTTTTCTTTTTTTATGCAATCTAGGGTTGGAGATCCAACCCCAAATCGATTTATGAGCGGGAGACGACTCCCCTGGGTCGTCTCCCACCTCCTCGACGAACTCCACAAGCGGTTCGCCCGAGCCTCCATCATCTCTAACCAACAACAACAACAACCTAATTCAACAACAACAAACCACACAACAACAACTACACTAACAATAACAACTTACCTTGATTGCCTCCTTCGAGCTCTCTCTCTCTCTCTCTCTCTCTCTCTCTCTCTCTCTCTTTCTTTTCTTCTACTCATCTGTTTCTTCTTCTTCTTCTCTGTGTGTTTTTTTCCTTCTCTCACTCCACCGACTTTGGAGATCAAAAATGAGATAAACTTAGACTTTGGGGTTCTTTTGACCCATATATATATGATTTGGGTTGGCTTGAATGTGAGTCACTCATCTCAAAACATACACGTATCTCGAGGCACATCGGGTGGTCTTCAACACCACACTTGTCCCTCAAGTCACATACAAGTGACTCTAAACCTTAACACACTTGCATAGAGATGGGTGTTTGTGTGTCTAGATGTATATCTAGTTATGTATGTTTTATTTCTTACTTTGGCCCATTTAATATATATGTATATTGGATGTGGCCACATATTAACCACTAATCATATATCATGTTTAAGGCAATATAATTTAATTATTTACGCTTACCCTACAGCCGCTACCTCGGGCGCCCACATCGCACGCAACACGAGGTAAGTCCCTGTCGTCTCGGTATTTACATACCCGTAGAATTGACTTAGTAGTCTACACATATACGATTACACTTTAGGCAAACAACACAACAAATATAACATATACATCGCCACCGTGCATCGGGAGTCACACGTATATCGATGCGGGTACCACGTCACGGGTCATTTGGTTACGATTAATGAATTAAACTCGTATTAATTATTTGGGTCGTGACATCCATCTCCCAATCACCAAGCTCTCCATCACTCTCTCAACTCGGTCTCACATCTCTCGTGGTGCTCTCTCCTCCGGTGGCACTCGCGACGATTTTTGAATCGAGGTAAGTGTGTTGATTTTTATTAAATTTTTTGTGGAGAAAAAAAAACGGCTCGACGAGACAATTTGGGAAGGAGAAATGGGGCTAGCCAAGTGGTGGACCTGCGCCCAGCACTCCAAACGGTCAAGCTTCCAATGCCCAAACGGGCGTAAAGGCGATCCAAGCCCGATGGCGGTATTTGAGCCAGCCCATATCAGAGTGCCCCTGGTTAACCGAGCCCAAGCAAGACCGATTCATGCCCAACATACCCCTAAATAAAATTAAATTAATTAAAAATAATTAAAAATTAAATAAAATATAGTTTTAAATAAAATAAATTTGAGAAAAATAGGAAAAATAACTAGAAAATTTTGGAAAAGTCTGAAAAATTAAGAAAAATAAAAAATGGAAAAAGATAGAAAAATAGTTTTCGAGGCTTTTCCGGGAGTTTGACTCCTCGGTATAACTCAAAAAGAGTGTCAAAAACTAAACTTTTGGAATAAAATTTCAAGTTTTTGGTCACACATTATAAATTCACTTAATTTGACTCTAAAATAACTAAAATGGTATAATTGGACACCTGTGACATATGAGACCATAGTCTAGTGTCGAGTGCGCATCTCAAGGCGTGAGCGGGATATTTGGGAGGGGTATTTGCGATTGCTTAAAGTAAGTAAACCCACGAGAAAATCACCTTAGAATTTACATATTTCCTTCTTAAATTAATTTATTTGACATTTACTTTCGCTAGTTTGGCTTGCATAATTACTCTATTCTCGCGTGTGTCTGTGTATGGTCAAAGGGACGGTATGACCCTTTTTCGGCTCTCTCGTAGATGACGATCTGATTGTTGCTACGGTGTTGGTCATACCTTAGACTACGCGTAAGATTTCTCTCCGCGAGTCAATGATCTTGAGAGTGGGTTGACGTGATGCCTGCCTCCGTCACAAAGTTCCTCTCCCTTGAAACGTTGGGCGGAAGTCTACCTTTCGACCAACAGAGTTCCTCACTTCGACGGCGAAGAGGAGGCGTGGATTTCCTCGACTCCAGAGCCTTCTCGGTTTAGTATTTGCGTCTTAGGGCTCGATAGCTATACACCACATTCACGTTCCATATTCTTGATTATCTCGGTTACTTATATTCATGCTTTACATTCCTAGTTCATTTACTTTATATGCATGAATTGTAATCGTTTTCTTGGATTTCTTATGAATAATAACTTGAATCTCTCTGGGATTTACTCACTGGAACTTGTCATTATTTTTGTGGCAAGTTGCGAGATCCTACTACAGTAAGCAATTTGGGGAAGGCGGTGTTTGGCGACTATCCTCGACCTGAGCGCGCCCACTAGCTTTACTCGTAGGTGTTTGTATTTATGTATATACTTTTTTGGATCATTTTAGGAGACTTACTACATGATACATGTATATTGACACTTACTATATTTTTTGTCGCCTTTATCAATATACATGGTATCATTTTGCCGTAGTTTCCACCTCATAGGTTGTTAATTAATGCAAAACTTATTTATATTATTTAACCGCATATTATTAAAGTATCTTGCTATTAAAAATAGCCTAAAAAGAATCAAAATAAACAAATTAAGTTGTAAAATTTTTTAACTTAGTATATTTTTAAACAACGAAATTGACTAAGTCGGATTACAAGATGGTTAGTTCACGAGGCGTCATGGACATGTGTGCAAGTGATGTGGCATGGCCTAGTGATGTGTCCAAATGATGTGACGATGCTCGGTTTACCTCAGAGTTTGGGGCCGTCACATGGTATCTATTAGAGTTCATTTGGTATGTGTTAGAGTTTATTTAAGTTTGATTATCTCGATTCATTATAAAACGACCCCACTATTTGTCCCAATGTCTTTTCTATTTAATTTAGACCAAATCACAATTATATTTAATGTGTCCTAAATAAGTTTATGCTATATCCTCGGGTTCTTAGTCACTTATTCTTACCATACACGAAGCCTTGATGCGAGGGAATAACCCGAGATGTCTTTTTTAATCATTTTAAATACTCATTTAACCCTTAACTCGACCAAAATACTCAAACTTGGTGTTATAAGGTTGTAAACATGTTCTCTATTTTTTAAGTGTTATTGAATCATCAAAGTCCATTGGCGATCATTTCAAGTTGGTTTAATACATTGGTTTGCAAAAGCGACCCCTTATGGGCCTTAAAATAATTTCCAAGAACTTGATTTTTATGCAACTTGAAATGCGATTAAAATACTAATAGAAATTTCCAAAATTATCGGTGTTGGTTCATTAAAGTCTATTAATTTTAAACTAAGGTTGTTGAGTGATAAAATCTCATTAATATGATCAAAAATCAAATTTGAAACTCTAAGTAAAACTTTAAGTCCTTATTTGTTAATATTGATCTCTTCTTTGAAGCATGACTTGAAAACTAAATTAAACGCATTGAAAAATCATGAAACTCGGTGTAGACCTTTACTATGATCCAATAACACATTCTAAAAATTTTGGTTCAATTAAGTAAGTAAATTTCACTTATTTCAAAACCTATTTGAATAACCATTCAAAACACCTCAGAATCACTTGAAACTTTTAGGGATCCTAATTTATAGCATTTCAAACTATTCTAGGGATTTTGGTTATTTTTCGATTAATGGAGGCACTCTGAAAGATGTCCCGACATCCAAACACATACCAAAAGAATTATCTCTAGAGATAAGTGCTGAATTTCAAGCTATTTTTGATAAAGAAGATAACTCAATTTTTAAGAGATACTGGTGTTAAATTGTTGTTCTATGTATAAGCTTTTCCAAATGGTAAAGTACGCTCAAATCCGATTAAAATTAAGAGAGTTATACTTAAAATGCCAAAACAACTCACTTTGATCTTTTCAGACCAACAAAGTATAAAAAAATTCATCTCTCAAACCACACATCTAAATAATGTGATTTTTGGTGAGAAGCTTGTTCAAATATCCGAGAAAAACTCATAAAAAATCAGCCAATTTCGAGAAGAAATGAAGAATTTATGCTCTCTAGAATTTCAGCTATAATCTTGATATTTCATCAAATATGTAGTATTCATAAACAATTAAATTCACAATGCATGGTTCAAACCCCTTGATTTTTGTCTAACATTTACACTCAATATAAGACATCATTCAATATCAACATAGGAGTAGAAACTCAAAGATTAAACACCCATTTACATAAGAAAATCGGTCCATTCTTTCATTTATCCAAAATCCCCAATTCTTGAACCAAGACATAAGTTTTTCATGAACTGAGAGAAACTTTGATTTTCTTGATTCATAATCATCTCCTAACATTAGGGAATTCATCAAACTTGACAAAATCTAAACCTTTGGAATGATATAAAGAACTTCAAATCATCACAATATACTATTGAAATAGAAGGGATTTGTTACCTAAGGTTTGATCCTTGTAAAGACTCAAGCTCCTTAAGATCCTTAGCTCCAACTCCACCTTCTCTTTGATTTTTCAGCACTATTTCTAATCAAACCCCTTTCTTTCTCTCTAAACCTAGTGAAGTGTTTTGTGTTCATGCATGGCGTAAAGATTAAGTGTGTCTTTTATACTCAAACTTCTTAAATCTTGGCTATTGACAAACATAGAAATCAAGAATGTATGTATGACTTTTCACTTCTATTTTCAGAGTGTGAGACCTTGTGTATATATAGCAAAGTGATCATACAATGTGTGTGTTATACCTTTACACGTGTCAATATACTATTGACAGGATTGTAACTAACTAACTTATACACAGTGTGACTCAGATGACTACACTCATATACTATGGACTATACATCAATGGTTTACACTTACACCCCCTCAAACAAAGGGGGAGAGAAACAACACCAAGTTTGTCACTCAAATAGTAAAACTGAGAAGAAGATAATGGCTTTGTGAAGCAATCAGCAACCTGGTCATGAGATGGCACATAATGAATAGATAACAACCCTTTTAGAACTTGATCACAGATGTGGTGGACATCGATTTCAATGTGTTTCGTTCTGGCATGGAAGACTGGATTTACGCTGAGAAATTGTTGCACTCATGTTGTCACACCACACAACAAGTTGTTTAAAAAGAGGAAAACATAGTTCATACTGACAGAAAGACTTAATCAAGTCGAGTTTTGAAGCAACATAAGCCAATGCCCTATATTCGATTATGTGCTAGACCTAGCTACAACATTTTGTTTCTTGGATCGCCAAGAAACCAAGTTACATCCAAAGTAAACAACATATCCTGCTATGGATTTTCAATCCTCAGTAGATGAAGCCCAGTCTGCATCTGAGTATCCTATAAGAGTGTGCTTTGAACCTGGTTTGAAGCACAAACCACTTATAAGAGTACCTTTGATAAATCTTAGAACTCTCTTTAAACTTTGCCAATTAGGCTGCAGTGGGGGATTCTTTGATATTCACTCAACTTATTGACAATATAAGTAATATCGGTTTGGTATTAACAACATACCTATGCAAGCCTCCCAAAATACTTCGATACAATGATGGATCAAGTAAAAAGAACATGTGACGGCCCCTCTCCTAATCTAGGGCACCGCCGACTAATCCCGTAATTAAGCCCTAATCATATCCACGCGGGACTTAACTACGTATTAGTCGACCTTTTCTAATTAAACCTTTTATTAAATGAATTATTAGCGGAAGTCTTATTGATTATGCGGAAGCCATTTATAATATCCTAAGTGTGGAAAACCAGGAAATGCCATCGCATAAATATATATAGTCTTCAAAATGCATTGAAACGATAAAATGGTCTAAGTCAAGTCGGGAACTAACGCTCGACCCAATATACAACCCCGAAAAAAGTATCGAAAGACATATATAAACTATACAATCAAAATATCAAAAGAAGACCTACAATCGATGTAGTGACGCCGTTAGCGGGCTCGGGGATAATCGTCGATCTTCTCTTTGCCGGCACGCTAGTAGACGCTCTGCACCACCGTCATAAAAGGACGGTGAGTACAAGAATAAAACAGTAATCCCCAGATGACAAGTTTAATTTGCATTTCCAAATATTCAAATGGTATTTAAAAGCATATAAATTGGAAAAGCTGAAAAATAAACCATATGCGAGTAAATACCGAGTTAAACAAGTGATGCGACCTTTAGGCTAAGTAGTAGTGATTTAGGTCCGGTCGGCGGTGAAACGTGTCACCCCGACCCAATAATCATATAGCACTGAGGGACTCACAACCCAAGTGTTACCGGGGACTCTAACCCCGGTCGATAATCATATACCGGGGACTAACCCAAGTGTTACCGGGGACTCAACCGGTGTGTAGACCACCTCGGGGACTCAACGGCAGAGTGTCATACAATGTCAAGTAACATGTGCCGACATCCCCGGGGACTCTAACCCGTGATTCGCGCACACCTCGATCGAGTACGGGACCTAAATGCAAAAACTACTTTTTAAATTTCAAGAAATACCAAGTATGGATTGTCAAGGCATAGGCACATCTACACACTTAAACAAATAATGAATACAAGCCCTCTTAAACATTTATAAGATATTCACTAGCCTAATAGCATGCTATTTATCCTTCAATTCACATTTAAAACAACAAGAATAGACATAGCATGGAATGGAATCAATGAATTAAATCAAATGAATGGATATCATGCAAACTAGACTCATCAAATGAGCATAGACACAAAGAACACATGATATAAGAGTACAAAGGCAAATAGTCAAAAGGACTATGCAAGGACAATAATTAATAGGAATGAAATGCCAAGTAAAATTGTCGATGGGTATACTCACAACAACAAAGTAAAGTCCTAGCTTTGCGGCCTCCCGTAACTCCAAATCTTGTCTTCGCTCTCCGTACCCTTTTCCTAGGTTCGAGTTTGGTGTCTCATTAGTGCAAGTATAGTGAGTTTATTGTGTATTCAAATTGGTTCAATCAACTTTATTTTATTGAAATATAATTTTCCCAATTTTTCCCAATTTTTTTCGAGAATTTTTCCAAATTTTCTTTCATTTTTCTTCCACTTTTCTCTCCTTTTTTTTTTTTTTTTTTTTTTTTGTTTGGGTCGGGTCGAACCAAACGCGGGGACAGACGGCTGGACGAGACTGGAGCTGGTTGGAGTCGGCCGAATGGGCGACGACTCTCCCTTAAAGAATATCACCCGAGGGGGGTCAAGCATTGTGCGTGTGGTGTTGTGTGTGTGTGTGTGGTATGTAGGTGGGAGTGTGGTGGACACGTGGTGTGGGCATTAGACAAATGTAATGTATTGTAAGACAAGTGTGTGTTGTTGTATTTGTATAAGTGACACTGAAGCGCTGTGATACCACTAAGACACTTGTCTGTGTTTTCGGGCGTTTCTACGTGCGGTTTCGCATCCGAACCGTGATCTCCGTATGATCGTGATCTCGCGTATCATCGCGTCGTTAGTCACCCAATATCTATTTCATATGAGTTACTTGACATATTTTTATTCAATTTGTGTGTTTCGTTTCCCAGACCTAATATTCGTCAGTGTTCGTCAACTACGTACCGCGTCGACACGCACATCGCATATCGAGGCGTGTCCCCGCTCTCGTCTCGACACCTACAATCGTACAAATCGACTTAGTAAGTCTACACAATACATAACACTAGCACACACATCAATACAAAAATACGATATACCTCGGCCACGTGCCTCGGTCGGTGTACGTATCACGAGTGTAGATCCCACGTTAAGGGTCGATGATCTGATTAAGGAATTAAAACGAGGGTTAGAGATTTGGGCCGTGACAAATATTCCCAACAAAATGAAAATTTCGTCTCGAAATTAAGTTTAAGTTACATTTACGAATGGGTGTTTCTAGTAAGAGATGTCCTCGCTCGGAGTCGATCGACTCAAGTCAATTGATCGATCGCATGCACTTTGATCTTCGACTCGGCTATTCGAAGCATCGAAATGTGGAACTTTGGATGGACCCACGACATTTGTGGAGGCAATTCAAGCTCGTATGTCACTTTCCCGACCCGTTTCTTAATCATGAAAGGCCGATGTACCTCGGTGCAAACTTGCCTTTCACCCCAAATCTCGAAGACCATTAGATGGGAAACCTTTAAATAAACAAAGGCTCCTCGGAATACGCGAGATCACCGCGATACTTATCTGCATATCTCTTTTGTCTCTCATGTGCTCTCTCACGAGTCTTTGACGGATCGGTTGACCTTTTCCGTGTGGTCGACAACAATTTCGAGCCCCTTTATCTCCGGTCCTGCGGCTCGGCCCAACACTGATGGCGGCGACACGGTGCGCCATACAAAGCCTCAAATGGCGTCATCTCGATGCTAGCGACAGCTGTTGTTATAAGCGAACTCACACAACGGTAGGTACTCGTCCCAGATCCGCCAAACTCCAACACACATGCCGCAACATGTCTCGAGGACTAAATCAATCTCTCGATCGCCGTCGGTGCGAGGGTGGAAAGCCGTCTTGAAGCGTAGGCGCGTGCCACCGTCTTGCTCTTGCATACTCCGCCACATCCTGGACGTATGCGTAGCATCTCGATCTGACGTGATCGTTAATGGTACCCCGTGCAGCCTGATAATCTATCTCTCGAACAGTACGCTCAGCTGATCGAACGTGTAATGCAATGCCACTTGCAGGAATTTAGCAGACTTCGTCAATCTGTCAACTATAACCCAGATTGAATCATGTATCCTCGCGGTCCTCGGTAATCCTCTGACAAAATTCATAGAGATGTCTTCCCACTTCCATCGGGGAAAGGGGAAGCGAGTACATGTAATCCCCGGGTGCGATGCTCGGACTTCACTTGTTGACATATACCACAGTTCCTGATGAATCTAGACACGTCGCCTTCATCCCGAGGCCACCGAAATGTCTCCTCATGTCGTGGTACATCTTAGTCTGCTGGATGTACGGTAAATTTGAGAACGGTGCGACTCTGAAGGATCGATCTCTCATCTCGGTACCTCGGTATCCACAACTGCCCCGTATCTCGGACACGATCGTCGTCTCTGCCCAATTTGTACACTCGCATTCTCGCGCTAACTCGTTTGAATCTCGAGTATCTTGGTCGGTCCTCGACCTCGACACTCATTTGTGTAGACACGGTGCCGTAGTCTCATTTGTGCGCAAATCATCACTAAGTATCGGTAGAAATCTCTGTCGACATGTTGTCGCCATTGCTCGAGTAATCTATACTCGCGCATCATGTGACATCGACCACATCGCATCTCTACTCGGTCTCCTACTCGGCGCATCTGCGACTACGTTCGCTTTTCTGGGTGATATTCTAAGGAAAAGTCGTAGTCCTTCAAGAACTCCAACCATCTGCCATTTGTCACTTTGTTCAAGCGTACTGTAGTCGATGCATAGTCTCGGACTACCATCCTTCTTCTTCACAAACGTAAGGCGGCGCTCCCCCACGTGACATCGAAGGTGTGATGAATTCCTTCTCCCCAAATCCTTAAAGTGAGTCATCAACTCCTCCAACTCCCAGGAGTCATGCGGTACGTCGGTATCGCGATCGGTCAGTACCCCGTACTAGGTCGATAATGAAGTCTACCTCTCGTGGTGGCGGTAATCCGAGTAAATCCTCTAGGAAATCATCGGAGAAGTCTCGAATACCGGTATCTCCTCCAGTACGGTTCCCGACTCTCTACTATGCGTACTGACGCTACAGATCGAGTCTCCATCTCTCCACTGGATGCAAGCCGAACTCTCGTAGTGTTGAGTCTCGTGGTCGGGTCTTTTGTAGTAGGGTTGTAGTGACGGGCGATCGAAACCAATGCGGTCATATGCTTGCCAGACATGTAGGCGATGAACTCGGCGATTTGTCTCTCCCTGAGCGGTCGTCGGTCGGACTCTTCTAAAAATTGTCAATTGAAATGGTGGAGGCTAGACGAGCTAGCTAGCTCGTGTCTCGGCCTCGCGCGAATCCCCATTGGTGTCTTCAAGTGGATAGCGAACGCGAATCGGCCTACTACGTGGCATAACGCATATATATACATATAGAAACTAACACGTATATATAAGAAATCCTCATCTCACCTTCACTCGATTCCCAACAAAATAGTTCCTAGGCAAGGATCATCTGGTTTCCACTTCTAAGGTTTGTGTTTTATACGAGTTCATGTTTTTCTTATTTATCCACTAAGGTTCTAATACCTAGTCTCTCGATACCAGTTGTGACGTTGGTATCACAATATCTTAAGCCATTAAACTTTCCCCAGGTTCGCTTTGAACCTAAAGCTTGATACCAAGTTTGTGACGTTCCCTCTCCTAATCTAGGGCACTTGCACCGCCGGCCTAATCCGTAATTAAGCCCTAATCATATCCACGCAGGACTTAACTACGTATTAGTCGACCTTTTCTAATTAAACCTTTTATTAAATGAATTTATTAGCGGAAGTCTTATTGATTATGCGGAAGCCATTTATAATATCCTAAGTGTGGAAAACCGGGAAATGCCATCGCATAAATATATATAGTCTTCAAAATGCATTGAAACGATAAAATGGTCTAAGTCAAGTCGGGGAACTAACGCTCGACCCAATATACAACCCCGAAAAGTATATCGAAAGACATATATAAACTATACAATCAAAATATCAAAAGAAGACCTACGATCGATGTAGTGACGCGCGCGGGCTCGGGGATAATCGTCGATCTTCTCTTTGCCGACTTTGCTAGTAGTAGACGACTCTGCACCACCGTCATAAAAAGGACGGTGAGTACAAAATAAAACGATAATCTAGATGACAAGTTTAATTTGCATTTCCAAATATTCAAATGGTATTTAAAAGCATATAAATTGGAAAAGCTGAAAAATAAACCATATGCGAGTAAATACGAGAGTTAAACAAGTGATACGACACTTTAGGCTAAGTAGTAGTGATTTAGGTCCGGTCGGCGGTGAAACGTGTCACCCCGACCCAATAATCATATAGCACTGAGGGACTCTAACCGGTCAATAGTGTTACCGGGGACTCTAACCCGGTGTGTAGACCACCTCGGGGACTACAACCAGAGTGTCATACAATGTCAAGTAACATGTCTTGAGCATCCCCAGGGACTCTAACCCAGTGATTCGCGCACACCTCGATCGAGTACGGGACCTAAATGCAAAAACTACTTTTTAAATTTCAAGAAATACCAAGTATGGATTGTCAAGGCATAGGCACATCTACACACCTAAACAAATAATGAATACAAGCCCTCTTAAACATTTATAAGATATTCACTAGCCTAATAGCATGCTATTTATCCTTCAATTCACATTTAAAACAACAAGAATAGACATAGCATGGAATGGAATCAATGAATTAAATCAAATGAATGGATATCATGCAAACTAGACTCATCAAATGAGCATAGACACAAAGAACACATGATATAAAGTACAAAGGCAAATAGTCAAAAGGACTATGCAAGAACAACAATTAATAGGAATGAAATGCCAAGTAAAATTGTCAATGGGTATACTCACAACAACAAAGTAAAGTCCTAGCTTTGCGGCCTCCCGTAACTCCAAATCTTGTCTTCGCTCTCCGTACCCTTTTCCTAGGTTCTGAGTTTGGTGTCTCATTAGTTCAAGTATAGTGAGTTTATTGTGTATTCAAATTGGTTCAATAAACTTTATTTTATCTGAAATATAATTTTCCCAATTTTTCCCAATTTTTTTCGAATTTTTCCAAATTTTCTTTCATTTTTCTTCCTTTTTTTCTCTTTTTTTTTTTTTTTTTTTTTTTTTTTTTTTTTTGTTTCATATTTTTATTCAATTTGTGTGTTTTCGTTTCCCGACCTAATATTCGGTTCCGTCAACTACCGTGCGCGTCGACACGCATATCGAGGCGTGTCCATTTCTCGTCTCGACACCTACAAGCTGTACAAATCGACTTAGTAAGTCTACACAATACATAACACTAGGCACACACATCAATACAAAAATACGATATACCTCGGACACGTGCCTCGGTCGGTGTACGTATCACGGTGTAGATCTCACGTCAGGGTCGATGATCCCGATTAAGGAATTAAAAAAACGGGGTTAGAGATTTGGGCCGTGACAACGATGAGACTCGGACGATCGATTTAGTCACCACGGCGGGATTATCCACGGAGTTTAGTAAGAGTCATTCCAGCTTTCTGAATGAGAGAAGAAATGTAGCTGGACTGAATGAGATACAAGCCAGATGAGCCCAAAAACATGTTAACATCACCAATGTCTTTTAGGGCAAACCTAATGTTCAAGGAATCAATAAAGCTGTTGAATAAGAGCGAGAATTGGAGCATGTGATGATATCATCAACATACACCAATCCTTAGAGAATGATGTCATGTTGATGAAGAATGAATAGAGATGAATCAGAGACTGCATTGTGGAATCCCCAATAGAGTAATTGATGTTTGAGTTCTTCAAACCAAGCCCGAGGTGCTTGACGAAGTCCATAGAGAGCTTTGTTCAGTTTGCATACCATGTCAGTACTTCCAGCTGCAATGAAACCTTCAGGTTGATGTGTATAAACTTCCTCATTCAAATGACCATTTAAGAAGGCATTATTGATGTCAATTTGCCTCATTGTCCAGCCAAAAGTAGCAGCAATGGAAAATATGATACGAATGGTAGAAGCCTTCACCACTGGACTATAGGTTTCTGAAAAATCTATGTCAGGTACTTGTGTAAACCTCTTTGCAACCAAACGAGCCTTATATTTGTTGATTGATCCATCAGAATTGCGTTTAATGGTGAATATCCATTTGTTGCCTACAATGTTCTAATAGGAAGATTTTGGAACTAAGGACCAAGTACCATTGGCCATTAAAGCTTCGTACTCGGTCTTCATAGCTTCTCTCCAATGTGGAATAGATAGTGCTTGATGAAGCGATGTAGGAATGTCATCGATTGGAAAGAAATTGTAGAAGTGAAGACCTTTTTCTATAAAATTCCATTGTTGGACCTAGCAACTATAGGATGAGTGTTAGGCAAAGAATAGGTTGTACATGTCTTGTTGTAGAAGTACTTGGCAAGTCACAGATCGAAAAGTTTCTTGTGGAGATAGACAAGGCACTTTAGAAGAATCAACGGTATAGTAGCGGGAAAATCGGTTGTACTAGATGGTGCGGTAGCATGTATAGTAGCGATTGCGGTAAAGAGTAGACTATTTGTCACGGCCCAAATCTCTAAACCTCGTTTTAATTCCTTAATCGGGATCACCGAGGCCTCTTGACGTGGGACCTACACTTGTGATATGTGCATAGAAGCCGACCGAGGCACGTGGCGAGGTATATCGTATTTTTGTATTGATGTGTCTAGTGTTATGTATTGTGTAGACTTACTAAGTCGGTTTGTACGATTGTAGGCGTCGAGACGAGAGTGGGGACACGCCTCGATATGCGTGTCGACGAGGGTACCGGGTAGTTGACGAGAGGCGAATATTAGATCGGGGAAACGAAAACACACAAATTAAATAAAAACTTGTGAAGTGAATAATATGGAATAGATATTGGGTGGCTAACGACGCGACGGTGCACGCGGATATCACGGTTCGACGCGAAAGCCGGGCGTCGAAACGCCGGAAACACGGGCGAGTGGCTTAAGCGTGTTACAATTAGGTGTCAAGACACCTAACATCACACTTGTCCAAACTACACCACACACGTCCAATTTCCATACAAGTGTCCATCCACCCACCTACACCTACACATACACCACACAGACACACACACGCATAGAAAATACAGGGAGCGGAGAGACAGATGAGGAAGAAGAAGAAAAAAGAGAGGAGGAGGAGAAGAAGAAACGCGGGAAGGAAAGTGGAGTCGTCACGGTTGAGGTGAGCCTTCATTGTGGTTGTGGGTTTCGGTGGTTGGCGGCGTGGTAGCGAGAGAGTGGGGTTCGGCCACCATGACCGAACCCCGTGGCCGAACTAGGCCGAGGTGGAGATGGCAGGGGTGTCTCCCCTGCCATCGATTCCACCAGGGTTGGGGTGGAGAGCAACCCCAACCCATCACCG
The DNA here is from genome assembly GCA_039657325.1 of Stephania cephalantha. Taxonomy (NCBI): domain Eukaryota; kingdom Viridiplantae; phylum Streptophyta; class Magnoliopsida; order Ranunculales; family Menispermaceae; genus Stephania; species Stephania cephalantha. The sequence goes on along the minus strand of CM077576.1, from coordinate 3,806,900 downwards.
GAAGAACATAAGAGAAAAAAAATTCTCCGTCGAACCGAGAGGTTCGACGGGACAAGAAGAGATTCCCAAATGGGGTCGGCCTAGAACGGGCCGAGCTCGGCCCATGTCCTACTTTGTTCGGGTCGGCCGACCCAAACATAATTAAAAAAAAATGAGAAGAAAAATGAGGAAAATTTGGAAAAATTCGGGAAAAACTGGGAAAAATTATATTTCGATATTTTGAACCAATTTGAATACACAATAAACACCACTAAATTTAACTTAAAACCACTATATTTGAACTAATGAGACACCAAACTCAGGAACCTAGGAAAATGGTACGGGAGAGCGAATACAAGATTTAGAGTATCAGGAGGCCAGTAAAGCTAAGACTTTACTTTGTTGTTGTGAGTATACCCAATGGAAACTTTACTTGACATTTCATTTCTATTAATTGTTCTCCTTGCATAGTCCTTTTGACTATCTTGTCTTTGTATTCTTATATCATGTGTTCTTTGTGTCTATGCTCACTTGATGAGTCTAGTTTGCATGATATCCATTCATTTGATTTGATTCATTGAATCTATCCCATGCTATGTCTATTCTTGTTGTTTTAAATGTGAATTGAATGATAAATAGCATGCTATTAGGCTAGTGAATATCTTATAAATGTTTAAGAGGACTTGTATTCCTTATTTGTTTAGGTGTGTAGATGTGCATATGCCTTGACAATCCATACTTGGTATTTCTTGAAATTTAAAAAGTAGTTTTTGCATTTAGGTCTCGTACTCGATCGAGGTGTGCGCGACTCGTGGGGTTAGAGTCCCCTGGGGATGTCGGCACATGTTACTTGACACTGTATGACACTCGGGGTTAGAGTCCCTGAGGTGGTCTACACACCTGGGTTAGAGTCCCCGGTAACATTTGGGTTAGAGTCCCTTGTGCTATATGATTATTGATTCGGAGTGACACGTTTCACTTGTAGGACCAGGACCTAAATCACCACTACTTAACCTAGTGTTAGTATCACTTGTTTAACTCGGTATTTACTCGCATATGGTTTATTTTCCAGTTTTCTCATTTATATGCTTTTAAATACCATTTGAATATTTGGAAATGCAAATTAAACTTGTCATCGGGGATTCTTTGTTTTATTCTTGTACTCACCGTCCTTTTTATGACGGTGGGTGCAGAGTCGTCTACTGCCAGAGTGCAAAGAGAAGATCGGCGATTATCCCCGAGCTTTGCGTACGCGTCATTACATCGATCGTAGGTCTTCTTTTGATATTTTAATTGTATATGTTATATATGTCTTTCGATACTATTTGGCGTTGTATATTGGGTTGAGCGTTAGTTCCCCGACTTGACTTAGACTATTTTGTTGTTTCATTGCATTTCGAGGACTTTATATATGTGATGTCATTTCCTGGTTTTCCAATAGGGTTTTATAAATGGCTTCCGCATAAGTTACTAATTGCTTCCGCATAATCAATAAGACTTCCACTAATTAATTAATTTAATAAAAAAATTTAATTAACTCTAAATTTTATAAACTGGTAGGCTAGTGTATTATTTATCATGAACACGAGAAAAGATGCATCTAGGTTGTAAAGGCTGACTAATACGTAGTTAAGTCCTGCGTGGATATGATTAGGGCTTAATTACGGGATTAGGCCGGGCGGTGCCCTAGATTAGGAGAGGGGTCGTCACACTACTCAGTGAAGGAATAGGCAGAGAAATTATAGGACTTGTGACAGTAGTAGGAACAGATGGTGGAGTAGAAGTAAACATAGATGAATAAGGGTATTCATCTTCATCAAACAATACATGTCTCGATATATAAAGTTTGCCAACTGAAGATATGCATTTATAACCTTTGTGTAATGAACTATAGCATAGAAAAAACATTTTTCAGACCTGTATTGATATTTATGTTTGTTGTAAGGCCTTATGTAAGGATAACAAGAACAACCAAAGACTTTTAATATAGTATAATATACTCTTTCATAAGGTGAAATACCCTGGAGAAATCTCGTTGGCAGTCTATTGATGAGAAATACTGCAAATTCACAAACATCCCACCAATATGTATATGGTAGATTAGCTTGAACCAATAGAGTTAAACTTGTTTCCACAATGTTTTTGTGTTTTCTCTCTATACGACCATTATGTTCATGTGTATATGGACAAGGATGTTGAAAAGAGATTCCATGTTCTTCCAAGTATGATTGAAATACTCTGTATTCACCTCCACAATCAGATTGAACAACTTTATCTTTGCAGAAAATTGATTTTCAACTTTAACTTTGAAAAGTTTGAAAACAGTAAATGCATCAGATTTCTTCTTTAAGGGATATATCCATGTAAACCTTGTACAATCATCCACAAAACTGATATAGTAATTGAAGCCATCTGATGAAGTAATTGGTGATGGTCTCCAAACATCTGTGTGAGCTTTATCAAGTAAATTCTTACAACAAGAATCGAAGTGGAAAATGGAAGAGAATGATGTCTCATTTCAATGGACATATATATAGAGCAAAAGACATCATCAAGTACAAGATACATTCAAAGATCTTTTCAATATCTCTGGTGAAGTTTGTTTATTTTGGTGTGTCGATCTTATATGCCGGATCCTAGATGGTGTCTTCACGGATGTCCGTAAAGCTTTACTTGATCGTCTGAAGACTTTATTGATGGTAGAAGTGAAGTGGTGAAGAAAACTTATAGAGGACATCTTGGAGTATACCATGTAGCAACAATTCCTTAGTTAAAGAATCTTTCACCAAACAATGTTTGTCAGTAAATTCAATGACAACATGATTATCCGTAGTGAGTAGAGAAATGTTAATAAGATTTTTCTTTATGTGAGGTACACATAAAGTATTATTAAATCTAAGTTTAGCATTTGTAGATGAAATATGAGTGATCGATACATGTAATAGGTAATGTATTACCATTTCCAACAATTAAAGCATCCGTACCTTGATAAGGAGCACAACCAGTTAACTGATTTGAATCAGGAGTAACATGTGCAGTAGCACCACTATCTGCATACCATGAGGAGTCTGCAATTGATTCATGAGTTGAACTCCCAAAGTTACTTTGATTTCCAGCAAAATATGCACTTTCTAACTGGCATTGAAAGCCTCCTCTCTGATTAGCATTATTGAATTGAGTTTGATGATGAAACTATTGGCCTTGATTAATAGTATTATTCATCGATTGTATCCCCATGTAACTCGAGATATTGTCTATAGTAATAGTTAGCGTTGAGAATGCCCAATTTTGGTACAAATTTGGCGGGTAGGTATATTGTTGTTAGGGAATCTGAATCCTCATCTTCTCTCAGACCTTCCTCCTCTTCCTCTATTGCCATTATTATATTGTCTTCCTCCCTGATTAACATTTGATTTAGAACCAGCATTCTACTGTGTATTTCCTTGTTTAACTTTTGTTGCATTTTCTTGTGTAACACCTTGCAGATTCAAAGAATTAATACCAGACATGGCTTGCAATCTTCCTAGTTTAGCCTCTGAATTTAATAGAATAGATTGCATATTTGACCATGTTAAATCATATTTATGTTCTAGCAATGTCATGATAGGAAGAAATCCACTATCAAGACCTGAGAGAGTACAAGAGATCAACTCAGCCTCAGATATAGTATCACCAGCAACAGAGAGGTTATCAGCATATTCCTTCATCTTTCTCAAAAATTCAATCATCTTTAAAGATCCTTTGGCAGTAGTCCTCAATGCAGTCCTGTTAAACCGGATTTGTACCTTATTGTTGGCACCACATATACTTTCAATTGATTGCCATAAATCATTAGATCTTAGGTTTATTCTCAACGCATTTACGATATGCATTGAGTAATAGGTGGTTCCAATGCACACAAAAGCCAAGCATATAACATCCTATCTCGAGAGAACCAATCTTGGTATTCATGAGTAAACTCTCATTTTTCATCCAATTTAGGAGGAATTGCGAGTTATACCAAATAGGATTCCATCAAGACGACATCCTTCTAACATAAGTACAATGATAGATATCCATAACAAGAAATTGATTTCTCCTAGTTTAATCGAAACAATTTGGTTAAGAGAGTTACCAAATGGTGCAATCAACTGATTGTTGATCACATGAGATGAAGAATTAGTTGATTGAGATGAACTGCCAAAATCCATATCTTCTATTCTTCAAGAAATCTTCACGAATTACTTCAGATCTTCAAGAAAACTCAAGAAAACTTCACAACCGCAACAAATCTTCAACTCGTGTTGTTGAAGATCAAGACTTAAGATTATCTGGTTGAGATTCAACCATAGTGCTTTCAATCTTGGTAGATGACTCCTTCAGCCACTTCAAGATCGAAATGTAACCTTCAATCGATCACCAACTGTAGTGATGTTGATTAAACAACTGTGTCAATCGATCATCAACAATGACGACGATGAAATCACAACTCTGATACCATATTGACAAACATAGAAATCGAGAATGTATGTCTCTTCACTTCTATTTTTCAGAGTGTGAGACCCTTGTGTATATATAGTAAAGTGATCATACAATGTGTGTGTTATACACTTTTACACGTGTCAATATGCTATTGACAGGAGTGTAACTAACTCACTTATACAGAGTGTGACTCAGATGACTACACTCGTATACTATGGACTATACATCAATGGTTTACACTTACATTGGCCATTAGATTATCCTAGTATCACTTCATCCATCAAATCTCTAGATTTATCCATAGTTGGTGTTAGCTCCCACATGCATGCCACAGGATCCATTATGACTCATTCAGATCTCCACTTGGACACATCAGTAGGTAAATAAATGTACTAAAAGTGTGGTCTCCATTCAAGTTTCTAACATTTCATGTTTTGATAATCCATAAAGACTATGGTATGTGTTAAGTAAATATATTTCGTGAAATTCATTTGATAAGTTAGATACCATAATAATATGAATATTTTCTCAACTTTAGGCTTAATTTATATATCTAAGCTCAATCACTCACTTAAGAAAGTTAAAACTTTTCAATTTTTCTTAGACTTGGCCCTTATTAAAATGAAGCACATAAACTTAATTGATTACATCCTAAATTCTTTTGAGACTCACTACATAGTGTATATGACTAGTTAGAGTCTAAGTAAGTGAATTAAGTCATGAACCTAAGCCCAAGTTCTTAATCCACCTGATCGCCCTGTGCGTACCCATCTCGAGGTAACTTGGTGCACTCTTTTTTTTATCCAAAACAAACAAAAAAACCATTTAAAAGTTGTGCACGCATGTATAAACATATAGTACAAACATCAAAATCAAATAAAATTATTTAATTATTACCTCGGTTTCGATAAGGGCGGTTGCGGTGGTTTGGTCACCTGCAAAGATGGCCTACAAATGCCACAACTAGAAAACTTGACTTAATAGAAAATGTAGAAATTCGATGAGGTAGGGGCGGACAAAGTTAACATGGAATGCATTAATTAGGAGGATTTGAATGGTTTGAAAAGCTCACCATCAATTGCACTTAATCGAGCACAATGAAAAAGTTTGATCCATGTAGCCGACCCAGTTAATTTGGGACCGAGGCTATGTTGTTGTTGTTGTTGTTCTTGTTGTTGTTGTTGTTGTTGTTGTTGTTGTTGTACCTCGGTTTCGACGCCCGAGTACCAAGGAGTTCGCTACGTAGGGTAGCCTCAGGTTACTGATTCTACAAAGCATACAACTAGGATTAGATTATTCGAGTCATTACAATAACTCAAATATTTATTATACTTAAAAATTTATAATTCTTCAACTCATTTTATAATATAAATTTCACTCATAATTAATGTTGCCTTATTTGTGTGTTTTAGTTAGAACAATTTATTATTTTACTATGGGAGGGAGTAATAGTTAAATAATCAAAAACTTAAAAGGGGTTTGTCATGATGGCTTGAGTTTTGTGAGCCTTAACTAGACTTGTTCGTGGGTTTCGTTTGGGTTGGGCCCGGGCCTAAGAACTTTAGCCCAAGCCCAACCCACCATATATACGCGGGCCTATACATAGGCCCAGGCCCCACCCATGTAAAAGATACAAAGCCCAAACCCATCCCATCAAGCCAATATATAAATTCTTTATTGTTAAAAATAAAATAAAAATAAATTATTTATTCATTTAATAAAGTTTTTATGAACTTTTTCAACAACATATTTGTTTCTATGTATATATTATATATTCATTTGTCTTGCAAAAGGAGAAGTTACTCAAACGGTAAGCATTAGGTCTAAAAATCAAATCTTACGAGAAGAATGGGGTGGTGTGGGTGGTATGGGCGAAACGAAACCGCGAATATTCGAGGACCGTGACCACGACACATTGGAGGTATGGGAGAGAGTGAAGCGAGGTGTAGCTAGCTCGACGGTAGGCATTTCGCAGTTTAAGGATTGGGACTGGACGACACTCACGTCATATTAGAAGAGACCGCTGAAAGGGGATTAGAAATGGGAGGGTGGTAGTTTTGTACTTTGGGGGTATTGCTTTTGTGATTTTGCTTTCCCACTTTTGTATTTCTCCTGCCCGTCGGACTACGGGTTCAACCTAGTTGATTCGGTAGTAGGGTGTCACCACACAAGGTTGTTGTGTTACGATTAATGACATGATCTTGTTGTGGGGGACGTAGTTTTTATACGGAACGACGTGTTTTTCTCCTACTACACTGGTAGAGTTTTTTTCGACTTTATTTATGGGAAACACATTGTTTCTTGCCTATGTAAATATATCTACTACTTGTACGTATTGGCTATAATAAATAAAGTCCCATTCCTATTAAAAAAAAAAAGATCAAATCTCACTTACACAACTAACTATTTTAAAGTATATTAGTATATCAACTTATATTCGAGGTCAGGGGCCGGACTTCTCTTGAAATGGGCTGACAGGTTAGGACCGTTGGATCACATCAAGATGCAAGTTCTAAGTGCGAAGACCCAAAACTGACCTTCTCGTATCACCCCATTTTTTTCTTTTTCTTTTTTTTTTTTTTTTTTTGTCAAATCTTCTCGTATCGCACCATCAATCGCAAAATTCATTTCGATTCAAGAGCCCCCCCTCTCTCTCTCCTCTCGCTCGATTTTCTCGATCGTTTTCAATCGCTCTGGTGTTTGCCGATTCGATAATGGCGGAGGTAACGATTTATGAACTCCTTTGCATAATCGATTCTTGATTTAACCTAATATGGGATTGCAATACGATTGTTGCTTCAAAATCCCTATTTTCTGATCTGAATTTGATGCGATTTCGGTTTAGTTCCTTGCATTGATGCTGAAGAATTGTGCAATTCGTTTTCTAATCTGTTTGTTGATCAGGATTGCTTCATTTTTCTAGGGTTGATAATCAAACCCTAGACCATGTGCTGTCCAATCTTGTGCTTGTTTGTAGAATGAATGGAAATGAATGCCTCTATCTGTTAGGTCTCATCTACTATGTTAGTTGGCGGTGTCGAATGTTTGTGATGTTAGAATAATATAGATGAGCTGAGGTATTGAAGTGATGCAAAGGGAATTTCACTTGGTAGGGAATGGTGATAAAGGATCATTTGATCTATAAATTTTGAGACTATATTGTTTTGTTTTGTTATAGGACCGCAATTAGGCCATCTATGCTCTATGGAAGTGAATGTTGGGCGGTAAAGCAACAACAATTACATAAAATGAATGTAGCGAGAAATGAGGATGCTTAGGTGGATGTGTGGTAAAACTCGTAAAGATAGAATAAGAAATATAGAAATTCAAAGACAAGTATGAGTAACACCAATTGATACAAAGATTAGGGAAGGGCGGTTGCGGTGGTTTGGTCAGTTGCAAAGACGGCCTACAAATGCCCCAACTAGAAAACTTGACTCAATAGAAAACTGTAGAAATTCGACGAGGTAGGCGGACCAAAGTTAACATGGGATGCATTAATTAGGAGGGATTTGAATGGTTTGTAAAGCTCACCATCAATTGCATTTAATCGAGCACAATGGAAAAGTTTGATCCATGTAGTCGACCCCAGTTAATTTGGGACTGAGGCTATGTTGTTGTTGTTGTTGATTGTTTTGTTTTTGGTAGAATAAACGTCTTTAAAGTGTTTAAATTTGACGAAACTAGCATCGCAAGTAAGTCACCTTGAGGCTTGAGTAAGGTCATTCCTAGTCTAGAATCCGTTATCTTGCACATAGTAAAACTATAGCTTATTTCCATAGCAGGGGGTGGGGATGTAAATAGAAGTTCCTTCAGGTGGGAGTTTCAATCTCCAAAATGTTTTTTAGCGTAAATTTATGTCTGACGTGCACCGAACGCGTCAATAAAATATAATTCCTAAACCAACTATTTTGTAGATAGTGGCAAATGGTCGATCCCACAGAGATTTGTAATCTTTCTAAGGTTCTAAAAGAAAGGGAAAACGGGGGTTTGAGAGAGAATGTTGAGAGAATTCAAAAAGACATGGAATTAGAAATACTTTGTAACGAAAATAATAGGAAAGCAACCTAGACTTTTGGTATCTCCAACTTCCTCAATTGGCACAATCAACCCTATGGTCGTCGATCTATATAAAGCATGCAATTCAAAGGTATTCTAGAGTAGCTATAGACCCGGTAATGTTCGCGGTTTCTCGCTCTTCCTATTCTCGGTAGTCAAGGTACGACAATGACTACTTCTCTAATCAAACACACAACCCTGGACTCAAGCGAATTGAATTTAATGCGTTGACCTCAATGGGTTTTGTGAAGGCACTACACCTAAACAACCGGATCACTAGTGTGTCTCATTTAGCCTAGATCCCTAAGGTATTTGACTGGTCTCAAAGGGAGCAAATCAATCGCTATGGTCAATTGTCACTTGTGTGGTCTTATTGCATAAGACGGATGCGTACGAGTCACTAGCAATATAATCAATGTTTAAATCTAAGTTTAACTCTAATCAGTCAATCAATAACAAAGAGAATAAAACAACAATGAAAAGTAATTAAAATGAATTAAATTAGATCTCACATAAGATTGATGCCAAAAGAGTTGTTTGATCCACCTCCGGTCTAGATTGATGAGATTAGCCGGACATATTGATGGAAAACCTCAAATTCTTGATGTTATTTCGGAAGCAAAGGTTGGGAACAATGATTTCCCGAATTACTATTTATATAAAACCTAATAAAGTTATTCCAAAACGAAGTTCCTAAAAAATCGGACTAAAAAGTGGGTCTTCAATTTCGGGCCGTGAACGGGGCCACGAAAGAGGTCGTGGGTGAGGCCACGGCCTGGAAAATGCAAAACAGAGGTCACGGCGCGAGCCACGGCGCGAGTTACTGTTTTTCTTTGTAACCAACATGAAAATGAGGTCGTAAAACTTGGATTCCATGCCACGACCTAGAATTACGGCTCGGGTCACGACTTAGAATTCTGATTTCTTCTCTCCTTGATCACCATGACCGATTCTTCTAATATTCGCGCCAATTTTTCATTTTGAGTTCTAACACCTGTAAATCACACAAATGAGAAATTGTTACCACAAAATAGAGATTTATAGTTCAAAATTATACTAAAAACTATACATTATGATACCCGATTATACACTTATCAATGCCTAAGACACATTCTTTAATAGCTACGAGGCAGTCAATATCAAGAAAGGTGGGGGATAGTTGGGTCTAGATTTTCATACTAGTTCAAATCAACTGTTGTAAAGTCCTACTTTATTGAATTCGTCTATTTAGTGTCAAATTATGACAAGTGACATTCTATACAACATTCAAATCACACAAATGTTACATTAATGTTGTATAGAATGTCGACTTGTCATAATTTTTTTCTTTTTAGGTAAGCTTGTCTTAACTCCACCTATGTAGAACGTTATATGCACTACATAGCCGGTCCTAGGTCCAGGATAAATGAGGAGGGCTCCTAAGCCTCCATATCAGGAAATGGGGGAGGGTTGCGACATGTTGACTGCTAACATAAAATTTTTTGTCACTCTTTATGAAATGGATCAAACGCATACAAATGTTGGAGCGTTCCCATCTAGGCACGCGCCGCACGGAGCTCGGGTGCAATAGAAAATGAGCAAGGGTGTGCTTCACATCACCACTGGATGTGAAGAAAAATGAGCAAGGTTCCCACATATAGGAGGCGTGTGGGTAAAGAAGCTAGTCCTTTCACATCGCCGATTGAATGTGAAAAAAATGAGCAAGGGTCAATGGAAATAAAAAGAGAAAATGAAAACAAGCACAAATGGAAGAAAAATATTTGTTTAGGGACATGGAAGATAGGAACACTTACAAGGAGGTTAATGGAATTCATGGATGCTATGATTCGAAGGAGAGTGAATTTTGCTTGCCTTAAAGAAACAAAATGGGTAGGAGAAAATAGTAGGGAAGTAGTCACCATAGGGTTTAAGTTGTGGTACACTAGCATAGATAAAAAATGCAATGAGGTAGAGATTTTTGTGGATGATGGTTATAATGATAAGGTCGTAGAGGTTAAAAGAATGTGAGATAGATTGATCTTAATCAAATTAATTATTGGAGATGAAAAGATTAACATGGTTAACGGCTATGCGCCACAAATAGGATTAAATGAGAGCATCAAACGCAAATGTTGGGATGATATGGATTGTTTGTGTATCATTAGATGAAAATGTTTTTTTTTTTTTTTTTATTGGAGGGGATTTAAATGGGTATATTAGGGCAAATAATGATGGTTCAAGAGAGTTCATGGAGGATATGATTATGACAATAGAAATGAAGGATAATCCATCTTTAAATTTGCGTCAACATACGATCTTGTCTTAGCGAATACTAGTTTTAGGAAATGAGAGTCGCACTTGATTACTTTTAGTAGGGGGCATGACAAGATTCAAATATATTTTCTTTTAACAAGAAAAGTAGATAGATAAATATGTAGAGACCGCAAACTCATACTTGGCGAAGCGCTTACTACCCAACATAAGTAAGTAGTAGTCGATATTAAGCTAAAAAAACGATGTAATAGGAATAAAAGAGACAAAGACCCCAAAATAAAGTGAAGGAACTTAAAACATTATTAACAATAGAGTTTAGAGGAAAGCTACTTAAGGAAAGTGTTTGGAACGTTGACGTAGATGCTAATACGATGTGGTAGAAATGAGTAGTTGCACAAGGAAAGAAGTATTTAGCATGTTACGTGTATCTAAAGGCTTAGGACCTCCAATGAAGGAAACGTTGTGATGGAATAAAGATGCATATAATCAATATAAAGAAGCTAGAAAGAAAGCTAAAAAAATAGTTAATGAAGCTAAAACAAACTTCATGGAAGGTTTCTATACAAAGTTAGCTAATAGAGATGACAACAATATATTTATAGCAAGCCAAAAAAATGTTACCCAACAACATGCCACGTGTCCCCACCTAATAACTCTTCTTAGAACATATTCCTTTATATATATAAGGTAATTATATGATGGAGCCCAAATATACTTATGCGATGGGAACTATGTTTTTGTGTGTTGTCAAGCATTTAATGACCCATGTATAGTAATTAATGCACAAGTGTATCGACCATTAGATTAAGATCTAATGGCCTTAAATAAAGTTCTCATGGCATAGGTATATTTTTTACTCCCGTTGTAAAAATACACACAGACATATGTATAAAGGAGGATCTTTTAAGATAAGTTATTAAGTTGAGACAAGTGACATGTTGTTGTGTAACTCTTTTTTTTTTTTTTTTGGTTTCTATTTTTAGTTACTTTGGATATTTATGGCTTCCTAAAAAAATCAATATTGGCATATTCAAGAGGATATACTATGGTGTATGTTATTTGCAGATGATAGTGTTCTAGTAGACGAAACAAGAGATGAAGTGAATGAAAATTAGAACTTTGGAGGAATACTTTAAAATCTAAGGACTTTAAGTTGAGTAGGACGAAGACCGACTACATGCATTGTGAATTTAAAAATACTAGACATCATGATGATGGAGTGGTAAAGTTAGGGGAAGTTGAAGTTCCTCAGGCGAACCACTTTAGATATCTAGGATCAATCATACAAAATGATGATAAATGGTAATATTGAGAATGATGTTACACATAGAATTCAAGCTGAATTGAAGAATGAAAGAGGGCAATAGATGTGATCTATGATCGAAATATTCCTACCAAGTTTTAAGAAAAACTTTATAGGATTTGCAATTAGGTCAATTATGCTTTTTGGAAGTGAGTATTAGGTGGTAAAGAAACAATAACTACGTAAAATGAACGTAGCATAAATGAGGATGCTTTAGTGGATGTGTGGTAAAACACGAAAAGATAAGAGTAAGAAATACATAAATTCAAAGAATAGTACGAGTAGCACCAATCGACACAAAGATTAGGGAAGGTTGGTTGTGGTGTGTTTGGATACCTCCAAAGACGGCCTAAAATTGTCCTTTGCTATAAAACTCGACTCGCTAGAAATTGAAGAAATTTGACGATGTGGGGGTGGATCGAAGCTAACTTGGGATGCGTCGATTAGGAGGGATTTAAAGGATTTGGAAAAGCACCGTATCAATTGCACTAAATCAGTCATAATGGTTAAGTTTGATCCATGTAGCCGACCTAGGGATGCAAATGGGTAGGGGAATACCCACGTGTGGTGGGGATTTACCTTAACGGGTACGGATATGAGGATTTTAAATGGGGATGGGGGTGGGGATGGGTACAAGATCTCATACCCTCACGGGTTTGGGTACGGGTATGGGTAATAAAATATATCCATGGGATATCCACTAGTAATTCTCACGGGGATATCCATCTGCCCATGGGGATTCCCATATATGAATTTATACACCATATGATATTTATTATATATATACACACACGCCATATGATATTTTTATATAAATATTACATAGTTTCCACTCCGAAACACTCATACATATAACAAAAGACCTCTTAACGGAATTTATAATTTATTTGGTTAATTAATAATTATATGTTTTGTTTTGAATTGTTTGCAACTATATTCATATTTTAGTATTTTAGGATCAAAAGTATTGAAAAAAGTTGATGACTTGGTGGTTTAAAGAGAGTTACTTTAAGGAATATTTTGAATTTGAACTTTTTGTTTTACATATGCCAATGATTTTGTAGAAACTTAATTATAAGTGTTAGCACTTAGTAGTTAGATTGTTTTTTGCATGATATGTTGATTTTTTTTTTTTTTTTTTTTTTTTTTTTTTTTTTGTTGGAATTTCAACGATTGTGTTGTTATATATGTATATTTGACACCTTATTTGTTACAATTCGTTTTTGAGAATCCCAGCGGGGATCCCGATGGGGAAAGGAATGGAGAAAAAATTTCCCACGAGAATTCCCAATCCCCGCAAACATCCTCATGAAAATCCCCACTGGGATCCCCAATGAGAAATGAAATGGGTAAAATATTTGACTCATGGGGATTCCCCATACTGTGGGATTTGATGGGTATGGGGATGGGTATGAGAATTCATCCCAGATGGGTATGGGTGATAAATTTTTTAGTAGGTATGGGTATGGGAATGAGGTCCCCATCCCCTACCCTACCCATTTGCATCCCTAAGCCGACCCCAACTAATATGAGGTTGAGGCGTGTCCTACAACAACAACAACAACAACATAGCCTCGAGTCCCAAATTAGGTTGAGGCGTGTCCTAATTATTAAAAATTTTGTAGTAGTAGCGACTTAATAGAAAGCGAAGAAATTCGACGAGGTAGGAGTAGATCAAAGTTAACTTGGGACGCATTAATTATGAGAGATTTGAATGGTCTGGAAAGTTCACCATCAATTGCACTTAATCGAGCACAATTAGTAGTAGGTTCTATTGGAGCATAAAAATTATAGTGATTAATTTGCCATTCTCTTCCTGGTGATTAATTTGTCATTCTCTTACTGGAAGAATTCTTAGTTTCCATTGGATTTTGTGAATGAATTAGTAACCTACACCTTGGAATCTCCTTAGTTCTTACTACTTGCTTGTTGATCAACAACTTTATAGGTTCTATTAAACTCATTCTCCATCTTTTTACAATCATTGCCATATTTATTCAATTATTGTGTTTGCCCTTCCTTATGAAACAAATAACCCTCTATTATCAATTAATAATAAATCATTCGTATAATTACTATAACTTCGTTGTCACCTCATGATATTCCTTCTAAACTAAAAGGAAAATCTTCTAAGATTGTAATTAAGCCAACAATGCTTTATGAAAGCGAATGTAGGGAGGTAAAGGAACAACACATGCATAGAATAAGTGCGATGGAGATGCGGATGCTTAGGTGGATGTGTTGTAAAATTTGTGAAGATAGAATTAAAAATACGGATATTCAAAGAAAAGCAGTAGCTCCAATATATGCAAAAATTAGGGAAGGAGAGTTTGTGGTAATTTGGACGCATCTGAAGATGGCTTGCAGAATGCCCTAATCAGAAAACTCGGCAAAGTAGAAATTGTAGAAATTCAACGATATGGAAGCAGACCGAAGACATCTTGGGATGCATTAATTATGAAGGATTTGAAAGTATATGCATTAAATTGAGATGAGTGGAAGCGTTTGACCATATGGTTGACCCCAACTAATTGGAGATTGAGGCTTTGTTGTTTTTGTTGAATTACTGCTACTACAACCACCACCACCACCAACAAATACATGGCATTATTATTCTCATGAAGCATACCTTACTTTTGTGTTTATTAGAAATTTTTTTATTTATTATTTATTTTTAATGGTGTTTTTATCCTTTTTTCTCCCTTCCAGATTGAACTGAAAACTGCCCCTGCTGATGTCCGGTTTCCAACAACTAACCAAACCAGGCATTGCTTTACACGCTATATTGAGTTCCACAGGCACGATTTCTTGATTTTTTTAAGCTGGTCATTGTGATTTTCCTTTGTGGGTGTTTTCTCTATCCTAATGATGCATTGAAATTGATAAATAAGGTGGATTGTCAACATTTTGTAGGTGCTTGGCTGCTAAAGGTGAAGAGTCTGGTGACTGCGCAAAGTTTGCTCATTACTACCGTGCGCTCTGCCCTGGCGAATGGGTGAGAAGTACTTTGTATTTTCACTATATTTTCTCCTATTTTAAGTTTGATTGGTAAGGGATCTTCCTAGGTGCTGTTAGAATCTGGAATAAATTGATAGAACACCAGTTCTATCAAGGATTGCAAGAGTTGATCAAAACAGGCACTCAAAAGATTAGAAAAAAACAGATCAAAAGAACAATGAATTGAGAGAGAAGAGGGATTTGTATGGATGAGAAAGAAGAGTTACCGAGATACAAGAACCAACAAAAACTATAGACTGCATATTCGGAATGTTGTTCTCTCCTAAATCAGTGTAAGAGTGCCCAGTATGACGAACTAATTCTCAATGCCCACTACAACTCACTCACACTTATTTATATCCTAATAACTCTTGTATATTCCCTAAAATACCCTTGGGGTCTATCATAAATATGTTTCCACTGTTTTCGAATGAGTACAAATTTACAAAAAGACAATAACTACTACCAGTGATCACCTCTTGTTAAATGTTAGTTGGTTTTTAATGATGCCTTTACCTTGAGGCGTGAATCTTAGTTTGGTGGCCATTGATTGGAAAGACATGAGACTACATATCTAATTTGGTATGCTCAACCATGCTTTCTATTTATATTACTTTTTTCTTACTAGAAGGATGGTCGCACATGTGTGCGTTATATACATATTTGTAATTGGAGGTAATTTGCAGATTAAAGAACAACATGGTAGTGTAAATGAAAGCATATTTTAGTTATTTACTTTATTGACCATGAGGGACTTGGATAGGAACAATTGAAATCTATTTTAGTTGTACTTGCACGTACAATTCATCTATGATGAGTTGTTAAGTTACAGAATTTTCGTATAAAAGAACATAATAGATGTGTAAATTTCTGTTAGTGTTACATTTTGGGTCTCAACGAGTTTCAAAAACGTGTCATATTTTGATAAGGTCCCACATAGAGTCTTGTAGAGTTAGTTAGTGGGGAATACTATATAAATAGGGGTAGAGAAATATTGTAAGGCATTCAAGTACATTTGTCTTGGCTTGGAAACTCATTTGAGTTCTTGGAGAGTCCAACCTCTTGAATGTTGTGGGATTGCTTGTTACGTGGTTCGGTTCAAGCAATATATCTTCTTCTTCTCTCACATTTCTCTGTTCTTTATCTTTTCTTTGTTAGTTCGATCCATTAAAGTTTGGGGTTCTATCAAGCGGTATCGAGCACCCCATCGCGAGTTCGAATGGCTCAGAAAGTAGATTCCGAGTCGATGTTCTAGAGGCGAGATGAAGAAAACGAAGGCGTCCATGGGTGAGCTTAGATCGGTACGTCGAAGCACAGCGATCCTCCATGGATTCACAGTTCCAAGCCTTGTCCCAAAAGTTGGAGGCACTGTTCCGCCAACAGCTAGCCAGTGGTGGCGATACTCACCAGTTCGGCGAGACTAGCGGTGCGAGGAACCCAGATCCACCCGATCCAGGGGAGCAGTCGGATCCTCCGATCGACGAGCGACTAGATCGGCGAGGAAATCCTTATCGATCTGGGCCGGAGGTTAGGAAAATCAAGATGCGACGTGCGACGGAGATGATCTGTGATGTCCGTGAACCAAGCGAGAACATTATTTCGCCTTGCACGAGATGCTCGGAGATGTCGAAGCTTCGAGCGCCCGAATCGTCTCGTGGGAGCGCTCGAATCTGGATTTGCGAGAACGAGGAATTGGAGACGCCATTCGATAGTTGGCGGAGATGCGCTCGCGGTTGTGCGGAGGTTCACCGAAGCCAATCCATTATACCTTCATCAACAATTCTTCGCGATCAGCGAGGAGTCCACTTGTTGCCGAGTACCGCAAGAGATTCGAAGCTGTTGTCACTATATACAAAGGGGCTACGGAACAGTTCAAAATCGCGGTGTTCATCAACGGCCTCAACGATCGCATTCGAGTGGGGATCTTTGGTCGATCCGTGGCGACAGCGCAGCGACGTGGTGGAGCGCGCGAGACCCGATCGAGAAGAAGATCGGCGAAGGAGATGAGTTGGGTGAGGAATTTCGAGTTGGGCCCGGGCCGCGACCCATTTGGGCCTTTCCGGCGAGATCGGATGGGCGTCGCCCACTTGGGTGTCCCACACCATTTCGGAGCCGCTAAGAGCCCAAATACTCCCCAACAGAAAACCGATTACGTGGCGAGTTCGGCTACCAAAACCGATCCCACCTCGTCCGATTCTTCAAGCCCTAGCTCGTCTGTGCAGTCACGCCTTATGTATCTCCACCGAAGCTCAGCGATTGGACCGAGACGGAAGCACGGAGCTCGCCGGAAGCTAGGACTCGCTACCGCATTGCGATGAGAAATGACATGCCTCACATCGTTGTCGGCCCAAGGTGTTGAACGTGATGTTGGTAAACGATGACACTAGCGATGAGTTCAATGAGTCACCCCGAGAGCCCGGGGAACAAGGGGAGCGCGCCTGAGTGGGGTGCCCGAGTACTTGTGAATATGTGTCGGTCTCCTTTTGCACTCTTGGCAGTATACAATAGGTGTTTGTTCACAAAAAGTCTATGTTTCTAGTGTTCTTCAATTTCCCTTTATGTCTCTTTTTTCTGTCCACCTTGAGGACAAGGTGGATTTTCAAGAGGGGAGTAATGATAAGGTCCCACATAGAGTCTTGTAGAGTTAGTTAGTGGGGAATACTATATAAATAGGGGTAGAGAAATATTGTAAGGCATTCAGTACATTTGTCTTGGCTTGGAAACTCATTTGAGTTCTTGGAGAGTCCAACCTCTTGAATGTTGTGGGATTGCTTGTTCCGTGGTTCAGTTCAGCAATATATCTTCTTCTTCTCTCACATTTCTCCTGTTCTTTATCTTTTCTTTGTTAGTTCGATCCATTAAAGTTTGGGGTTCTATCATATTTGTTCGAGACTTCTAATTTAACAGCGTCACTTCCACATAATCGATAAGAATTAAGAATGGCTTTCAATTCATGGATGTGATATTGAAGATCTTCAGTCCTCTAAATAAAAGTCTTGTTAATTTGCTTTGCTAAGATGCTACCTTCGTCATTTCTCAGTAATTGCTATTATTTTTAGATGGATTTTTGGTTATTAAATGTGCTCAAACATTTAGGTTCTGTATGTATTCTTTGTAATGATTCTTGCATGTTGAAAAGGGCGGCACATTCCGGTTTTCTTAGTTATATCTATCACCTTCTTATTGTTAAGATAAGTTTTAAATTTGATAGTTACTGTCATTTTATGGGCATATAATTAATGTTGGCTGCTTCAAGATTTCCTTATTTTATCACCATTAAGGTAAATATGCAGACCTTTTTTTAGCACATAAAATTAAAGAAATGCAAATTTGTTTGTTTACAAACTGCTGCAGGTTGAGAAATGGAATGAGCAGAGGGAGAATGGAACTTTCCCGGGTCCTCTTTGATGCAGTAACGGACTTGATTTTCTCCCTCAGTTCCTTCTAAATGGGAAGTCGCGTCTTTTAGTTCTTCGTTCTTTTATTCTGGTTTTCGTTGAAGTTGTTAATAAATGGTTAGACGTAAGCAGCTGAAGACTTGTGGTCATCTGTCATTTTCATGCAATCTTCTGGTGTTTAAAGTTTAAACCCTTCAAAGCAGTTTTGAATTTTAGCTCTGATATACACATGCTTATATGTTTTAGCAGATACAATTCAACTTTCATAAACGCTTCCCGCTTCTTTTACAAAACCGGATTGTTATTCCATTGTGCATTTCTTTTTTGATTCGAGATTCAGCTATCGGTGTGATGGTCTGCTGGTTTCGCACTTAGCGTTTTTTTATTTTTTCAGGTATTGGTGTTCTGAAATCTATTATTTCACTGTACAGGATCATTATGCATGGATTATTAGGTTTCCTGAGGAAACTAAGTTCAATAACGCTGACTGACTATGTGAGGTACTTCCATACTTGTTGGTAGCGAAGTGACTTAACCAACTGTCGCATAACCTTTTGCCTGGATCATATGTTGTTGAGGGTCACTTTCTATTAAAGCCTGATCTGTTAAGTCCAACCAACCATTTATAGTGTACGAGTCGTTTGTGTGAAAATGAGGGAAAGTTGTCTTGAATCATTTTTGTGACTTGTCACATCGAAAAATCTCGAGAACTACTCACCTGTTTACAAGTCTCAAGCCAGCAGTTTGGGAGCTTAACCCCTTTGTAGCCTACTCGACTTGAGTCTGGATTAGTTGAAGTTCTATAGACTTTCGGACAGTGGGTGGTACAAACTACTTCCTTCAGTTATGTATGGAAGTAATTTAAGGATAACGTACGAAATTTAAGAAGTCCTTTCATTGCATGTTACTATTACTATATTACCCCTCATATTACATTAATTTTAGGAGTGGATTATAAGACTATGCATTAATTCTCTATTTATTGCAAGGGCAAAATAAGTAAATTGAACATAAAAAAGAGTGAACGATTTACATTTTTTTTGTAAGGGAATTTTGCCAAAACGACGTACATATGTGATCAGAAGGAGTGTAAAAGAAAGATTTTAACAACTTTAAAATCACTTGCTGAAAAATAAGATTTGGTGAGGTTCCAGATTCTTTGACTCATGTTAATTGGAGTCCCAACCAACACTATGATGGAGGTACTAAATACTAGTGAGGGGAAGTCTGACTTGATGAAGTTGCAATTTAAGGCCATTTAGTTGGGACTTGGGACTAGTGAATTGTGAGTGTGGCCATCTGTTTGGAGGGAAGGAAAGACCCCTTCCCTCTCCACCTCACCAGTCATAGAGTACTTCATAGTACGTACAACCATAAATTTGGCACAACCAACACTATAATTGAACCAACACTATAATTGAATGGAGAGGAGTATATCATCAACAATGGGAAATGCTAAAGTAACCGGTTCCGACATTGCAACATGGGCACCAAGTGAGTTGATGATATTGTCTAGCTCGAAAAGAAAAAGTTGTTTTGGATTTTAGTTGGATAACTCAATCAAGTTTAGCTAATTATTAATAGAGATATTGATGGTTGCATTTCCTTATTCGGTTCGAATTGTGATCTGTTGATGTTGACGAAGGTTTAATATAATTTTAAGGTGATGGAGAGCTATGTGTCAACCAAATAATAAAGCCAGGCTTTTAAGATAATTGAATTTAGAGCATGCAAGGCCGATTAATTCATTAGTGATGATAAATTTTAGGTAAGATGTTGTTATACCCTATAATCACACTTTAATTCCGATATTTATATTCAAAAGATACGTACCGTGGAAAGTAATATAATATAAATATGAACCAAGTAATTAAATGGAAAGTAAATATAATTAAATCAACTTGGCCTTCAACCTTTCTCACGCCACCAGATTTAGCCACAACATCAAATAATTACACGAGCTCCAACTCTTTGGAATCTAAGCTAATTGCGGTCCCTCAAAAGAGTTAAAGCTCTCTCTCCGAATATGTAAATTTCTTCTGAGTCATATAGTGGGGTGCGTGACTATTCTCCTAAGGATAGTCGAGCTTAATTAGTGAAGGTTCGAAAAAATGATTTAGAAACCCTCGATTATATAAAGAAAAGGGTCAGTAAACTTTCCTACATCAACAAGAATCCAATCAAAAGAGCTTACTTAAATGACGTTGACTCTTAAACCGTTGATATATAAGATATATATATATATATATATATATATATATATATATATATATATATATATAAATATTGCTTCCAAAGGGTGCATCATTTACATGATCTGAACTCGAGATCTTGCTTAAAGGACTCTAGGCGCCTACCACTCGAGCCAACAACAGTCGGCGAAAGTATTGCTTTTTAATCGTATAAGTTGACAAAGGGTGCTTTGCAAGACTAAGTTCCTTTGGGGTGGTGATCTTCCAAAATGGAATGTTCAACTAACTAATTAATCAATTGGCTCATAAACCATCACTTATCTTCACTGTACATGTTGGTTGCATTAATGATCTCTCACTAACAAGCATAAATGTGGCATTTTCTCGATCCCTTGACGAACTAACTAATTCTCTGATCTTAATATGTGTAAACACCATGATTGTCTTAGCTGAAGCATCAATTTTTAGTTGTATGTGGATACACCATTAGCTGTTCTAGTGTACTAGATAGATGTCACATTCAAATTTAAGTGTCCGTGCTCTTGATAGTTACAAGTGTACCTAGAATTGGTTGAAAGTATTAATAGTGTTGGGAACACTGTCCTCGAAAGCAGTGGAAATTACAGAGGAAACAAGAGAAGAGATTGAGTGATCAATCAAGCCTTCTTTTCTTTCCTCCTTTTGGCTTGGCTGCAGTGCTTCTTTGGTCTTCTTCTACTTGTTTTTGTTGCAACATTTTTTTGTTCATTGTTGAAATATATTTCACTCTCCTAATAGAAAATGGTGGCTCCTTTGTCAACTTGGCCATGGGAGAACTTGGGGAACTTCAAGGTATGAACATTGCCAATGATTTTCTTTTTTTTTAATAATAATGGGTGTGAACCTTTTTTTCGACCCCTCTCTCCTTTTATTTAGATCCCTTGAAATTAAGGGACCCCTTTGTTTTTCTTGCTATTATATATATATGCACTTTATGTTGGTATGATTTGTTCATCATAATGTTGATTTCATGTTTGCTTTGTGTCATGGATACACGTAGTACTTGTTGTATGGACCTCTTGTTGCTCAAGTTATATATTCAAGGATGCATGAAGATGCCCCAAAGATGGAATGGTGCCTACACATCCTTGCCATATGTGCTCTCAGACTTTACATATATTTACTTTGGTGCATCTATGGTCGCATGTACTTCTTTACGAAACGGCGCCTTATCGAAGGCAAAACCGTCGATTTCAAGCAAATAGATAGTGAATGGAACTGGTACGAACCAAACATTTATTTTTTCAAATTCAATCTTTGATGATAGGACATCATTTATACATGGTTTGATTGATATCTTGCTTTATTTTTCTTTGGTCTTAACAGGGAGAATTTTATTATTCTTCATGGTTTGATTGCAAGTGTGGCTTGTTATAGCTTGTCTTACATCAATCTTCCTCTATGGAACTTGAAAGGGATTGTTTGTGCTCTCATCTTTCATGTTGGAGTCTCAGAGCCACTATACTACTTCATACATAAAAAACTACATAGTAACCAATATCTATTCACTCATTATCACTCTCTTCACCATTCCTCTCCAGTTCAAGAGTGTCTCACAGGTATACATTTAGTATTTTTTTCTTTAAAAAATGCTACCTCGACATTATCCACGACGTTGACCACAAACAAGTGGGAAATTCTTGTGTTATCAGATGCGTCTCAATTTTATTTTATTTTTTTTGTTTTTTTGATAAGAAAGAAATCAAAAGTTGCCGTTATAAGGCTCTTACGCGAGTAATGCATAGTCCATATATACCAACCAGTGAGACATCTAGTTGGTTGGTATACAACAACAACAACATAGCCTCAGTCCCAAATTAATTGGGTCGGCTACATGGATCAAATTTTTTCATTGTGCTCGATTAAGTGCAATTGATGGTGAGCTTTTCAAACCATTCAAATCCCTCTTAATTAATGCATCCATGTTAACTTTGGTATCCTCTACCTCGCCGAATTTCTACATTTTTTATTGAGTCAAGTTTTCTAGTTGGGGCATTTGTAGGCCGTCTTTGCAGGTGACCAAACCACCACAACCGCCATTCCCTAATCTTTGTATCAATTGATGCTACTCCTCTTGTTTTTGAATTTCTATATTTCTTATTTTATTTTTACGAG
This sequence comes from Stephania cephalantha, assembly GCA_039657325.1. NCBI lineage: Eukaryota > Viridiplantae > Streptophyta > Magnoliopsida > Ranunculales > Menispermaceae > Stephania > Stephania cephalantha. The sequence goes on along the minus strand of CM077576.1, from coordinate 3,784,104 downwards.
TTTTACCACACATCCACCTAAGCATCTTCATTTCTGCTACGTTCATTTTATGTAATTATTGTTGTTTTACCGCCAATATTCACTTGATTAGTATAAGTCTCAAATTTTATTAAAAAAAAAAATTATGTTTCTTTCTCTAAATTAAATTGCTTACCTACCAATACCTGTGAATACATTAATGCACAAATCTAATGAGCAAATTCATTGTATACACTCATTTATATGTGCACGTGGTCCAGCTGGGCATGCAACGCCATTAGAGCATCTGATATTGGGTGTGGTTATGGGAATCCCGATGCTCGCGACTTGTTTGATTGGCCTCGGATCTCTAGGCATGATCTACGGCTACGTTTTCATCTTTGATTGTCTGAGAGTCGTGGGTCTATCCAAATCGGAACTCGTTCCTTGCAAGATCTTCGAGATACTTCCTTTCCTTAGATATGTTATCTACACCACATCGTAAGTACCACTAATCACGTTCTCATAATAAAAAGGAAGATGTGTTCTGCCTTAACATGGACACGCAGAATCGACACACATATTAGCGTACATCAATTTTTGAATCTAAATACATATGCACACATTTTGATGTGTAGTATATTAATACTGACAAGTGTATGTCGATTGTGCGTGTTCGTGCTGAGGCACAATATAGCAAGTTCTAAAACCCAAGTAACGACTAATTCTTTTTATTCTTTTGACAACTATAAGTGTGAACTTAATTTGACTAATCTCATAAAGTTAATTAGTCAACCATGCATTAGAGTAAGATTTAATTTTATAAAATTCTATAATGTTTATTTAATTGATAGGTTAATTTTATGTGAATGTTTTTACTTTGACAATAAATACAATGTTTAATTTGTTCACTTTGGGTAACAGAAAATGAAGAATACGTGAACAAGAGTGAAAGATAAAGAATAAAGATAAACTCTTGTTATTGATCTTGTGTTATTACATCTCTATTTATAGTTACATAACTTAGAGGAAAATAAAAATACGAAATTCAAAATACAAGATACATGCTATAAATCAACAACTGAATAGGAAACTAAATCATATAATAAAAGGAAATAAAATATTGAAAATAAGGAAAGATCTTGTAAAGCTTTTATTACGTAATACCTTCCCGAAAATTTGGAGCATACAAATTTGTATGCGCAACTTGAACAAGAACGTTATGTGAAAAGATCAATTGCTTGAGCATTAGTCCTTTTGAGACAAAGTTGATGATTTGATCGACGAGCACATGACACAAAAACAAGTAAGTGATCTTCAAATGAACAAAGATAATTTGATTTCGTATGGACGGAAAAAGCCAAAACTAGAGTGATCAAATGGTTTTGGAAGATTAAGATAAACATTCAAAATGAATGTTAACTGATTTAAAAGTTGATCATTCGACAACAACCAACCGAATACTGGCCAACCATAAGACATAACGACCAAAAAAAAAAATCCGCAAGAGCGGAGACAACAAAACCTTCGTAAGATGGTTTTGGGAGATTAATGATAACATTCGGATCGAATGTATTTTACTGACAGTTGGTTGTGGAACAACAACCGGCCAAACACTGGTCAATCAAAATGCATCAAGATTTTATTTCCTTTTATTATTTGATTTAGTAACTTTAATTTCATATTCAGTTGCTGATTTATAGCATGTATCTTATATTTTGAATTTCATATTTTTTATTTTCCCTCTTAGTTATGTAACTATAAATAGAGATGTAATCACACGATATCAATAACAAGAGTTTATCTTTATTTCACTCTTGTTCACATATTCTTCATTTTTTGTTATGGTATCAGAGAAATAAACCCGTTGTTCACTCATCTTTTATTCATATGGAAGTAGATCATTTTTCAACACCTGGTTTTGAATATTTTGATTGACCAGTGTTCAGCCGGCTGTTGTTCCACAACCAATTGTCGGTAAATTACATTCGACCTGAATGTTGTCCTTAATCTCCTAAAACCATCTTTCGAAGGTTTTGGTGTCTCCACTCTTGTGGAATTGTTTTTTTTTTAGTCGTTATGTCTTATGGTTGGCCAGTATTCGATTGGTTGTTGTCAAATGATCAACTTTTAAATCAGTTAACATTCTTTTTGAATGTTTATCTTAATCTTTCAAAATCATTCGATCACTCTGGTTTTGGCTTCTTCAGTCCATACGAAATCAAATTATCTTTGTTCATTTGAAGATCCCTTACTTGTTTTGGTATCGTGTGCTCGTCGGATCAAATCATCAACTTTGTCTCAAAAGGACTGATGCTCAAGCAATTGATCTTTTCACATAACGTTCTTGTTCAAGTTGGGCATACAAATTTGTATGCTTCAAAGCTATGGGAAGGTATTATGTGATAAAAGCTTCACAAAATTTTTCCTTACTTTCAAGATTTTATGTCCTTTTATTATATGATTTAGTTTTCTATTCAGTTGTTGATTTATAACATGTATATATCTTGTATTTTGAATTTCGTGTTTTTATTTTCCCTCTAAGTTATGTAACTATAAATAGAGATGTAATCACACTAAATCAATAACAAGAGTTTATCTTTATTTCTTTATCTTTCACTCATTTTTTTGTTATTGGGTGATTGGAAAGTAAGCAATAAGATAGTGCGATATGTAACAAGTTAATATTTGCTTGACACATTTTTTATTTTATTAAAGTTATTTGCTTGACACACATTAAAGCTTTCATTTAACTTTATATTCAATTTCTATGATGTCTTGGGTAGATATCACAACCTGCATCGTAAGGAGATGAACACAAATTTCTGCCTTTTTATGCCAATCTTTGATGCGCTTGGAAACACACTGAATCCCAAATCATGGGAATTCCACAAGAAAATCTGCTCAGGTGATTCAATACTAACAACTTTTTTAATTGTAACTAATGCCCCCAATAGCAAAACTAATTTCTATATATATATATATATATATACATCAATAGAAACAAATTAATATCCAACCATTTATAATTTTTGGCAAAATAATCCAAACTTTTTAAACATAGATTATTATTTTTTTAATCCTTTGATGTGGGTATAATTTTTATTCAATATGCACTTCTTTTAAAAGAAAGAAACCAACTTTTGTCTATATTGAGACTCGAACCCTAAATCTCTTACACAGTAGTCCCATACCAAATTAATCAGTGAGCTACCCACTTGATTGATTGTTCAGTATGCACCAAGATGCTAACAATAGGTTTTTTTTATATAAAATGTTGGGTTTTTTTTGCTCAAAACTCATAGTTTCTATTTTTGTGTGTTAATTAATTAGAAAGTCTAGTATTTAGTTATGTTTCTAATTATTTTTGGGGTTATGAAGTTTCTATTGGGGTTATGAAGTTTTTGGGCAGTGCATATTGATGTGTTTCAGTTAAATTAGTAAGTTTGGTGTCTTTATAAAGATCACTATATTAGTTTGTAATGTACAAGTTTTGAGAGAAGTTTTGGTTTATTAAATAAAGTTGCGTGTTTGAGTATTTTGTGAAATTGTTTACTTGGTGTGCGTGTGTTTTTTCCGACATAAAAAATCACTATCAAACCAATATATCCGAATTAAATATCTTTTATTCTGATAAATTAATACAAGTATGACTTGAACCCGGACATCGCCCCGGAATACTATAAATCTATATTTATAAAAAAAATTGTTTAAAAATCGAAAGATATAAAATATATGAAAAAACATGTAATTGTAATTTTCATAATAACTAAAAGCTGCAATCTTCAATTAAAAATATGCAAGATGAAAAACACCTACACTAAATTTCTATGAATTTACATTTATTTTTTTATATAAATAAAAGCTGTTTAAAAACCAAAATATATAAAATATATGAAGAATGATTTAATTGTAATTCTCATAATAATTAAGAATTGTAATCTTTGATTAAAAATATGAAAAATGAAAAATACCTACACAAAATTATATAAAGTTATTATATTTATTTAAAAAAAACTAAAAAAGCTGTTATCATGTAAAAAAACCAAAAATTGAAGACAATGTACTTAAACTATTATTTAGGATACTCATATTAATTAGGTTAATGAAAGTACTTAGGTTATTAATGACATGTGTCATGCACGTAACTTTCTTATATCTTGAAATCCAATTATATAGCATTTATATAGCACGAAACCCAATTATATAGCATTTATTACGCATTTAATGTGTTTTGCATTATTTGCACTAAATCAATCACCATTAGATTAAAATTTCATAGTAGTCCAAGTGTGAGATATATAGTTCTCATATATAACATAGGTATATATTTGAGCTTCATTGTAAAATTACTCATATATATATATATATATATATATATATATATATATATATATATAGATCTTAGTTCTTTAATAATTAATTTTATTTCTAATTAACTTATGTAAAATACGATAAATTAAATTAGATTAATGTCTTCAAATATTATTTAATTCGATTTTTTTTGTGCAGGTTTGAATTACAAGGTACCCGACTTTGTGTTCCTGTGTCACTGTGTGGACTTGACATCCTCTTTGCACTCGCCATTTTTTTTGAGGACTTTTGTATCTTTGCCCTTCAAAACAAGGTGGTTCTTGTTGCCGTACTTCCCCACGGCCTTTGTGGTGTTGGTGTCATTGTGGATTAAGTCCAGGCCTTTTATCGTCACTGGTTACACCCTCAGAAACCGGATGCACCAATCATGGTGCGTGCCGAGATATGGCTTCCAGGTAGGCTCCAGCTCTCTCTCTCTCTCTTTCCTTCTTATCTTGCTAGGGTCACAAGCTATAGTTTTGGGCTTCAACAGTTTTTGCCTGTGATAATAACAATTTATTGGAAATTGCTAGAATAACATCCCAAATAATACCTCAAGTGACACTTTTGTATCGTGGCACAGGGCCACATTCATGAGAGTTGTCGTATGCGCTTCGAAATACATAGTACGCATATTATGCACCGAGAACTATTTTGCGCACACTCATTTTTGCATGGAGTCCACACGCCGTGTCACAGAGGTGTCACCTAGAATGTCATTCTAGCGTTTTCCCAACTTATTTCATCTAAGACTTGATTATTATATATTTATTATAAATATATATTATACCTAAATATAAATTGTTTTCTATTTCGAGCAAATATTCTTGACATTCTTAAATCGGTTTAGGGTTTAAAAATGAGGAGGAAGTCGAGTTTTTTTTTTTTTTTTTTTTTTTTTTTTTTTTTTTTTGCAGTGAAAAAGTAATTTTTGTAGGAAAATGCTAAAATTACATCACGAAAGCACATCGAAACGCACATTGGGCCCTCAATCCATGCGTTTTGCAGTAGGACATGTTTATACTCGCATCCTGATGCACGCTCATGTAGTATCATTCGTGATGTTCATTTAGCTAGTAGGATCCCTTTTCTCATTTTTATTTTTGTGCAAGGGAAATGACTTTTTGGCATCACCAAAAGTCACACCCCGAAATCATATATGGGCTTTGGAGTTTTTTTTTTTTTTTTTTTTTTTTCATGTGCACCTCAAGATACACACCTCATGTATTATGCACGAAGAAATGTGTGCGTATGCATCTTGAGACACGCACGAACAACTTCCAATGTCGATGTGACTTTGGGGTATGACTTTGATTATGCCAATGTAACACTTACCTTTATATAAGGAAAAAGCTCGGGTAACTCATTTAATTTGGTCATTGACCAACTTGGTGCCCCTGTGATACACCTCGAGACGCGCGCACACATCTCAATGTATATTGCATGAGCATCGAGTGAGTCGGTGCCCATTCTCGATGCCTAAAGTGGGCACGGACTACTTTGTGTGTAATTCTATTTTCACACATTTGCCCACCCTCATTTGAAAACTGTGCCATGTATGCACCCATCTCAAAATTTAACAGAGTTTCACTAACAGGTGTAGGCTTACAAGTGGAGCGGGGAGTCTCAGTTCCCCGCCGCGAAATAGAGATTCCCCACTTTTTGCTTCTCGTAGAGTAGGGTGCGAGGCGAAATCATGCCCTGCCACGTGGAGAATGCGGGGACGGGAATTGTTTTTGCCTTATGAGGATTCCCCGCCCTGCGCCCCATGAGGATCCCCGCTCCCCGCATAAAATCTTCTATTTTTTATGTTTTTACTAAAAATATGTATTTTTTCATGTGTTTTTTTAAAATATATATATATATAACTCAAGATCTCAAACTATAAAACTCATTTTTACCATTAGAACAATCCTACTAAATATATTGTATAGTAAAGAAAGATATATAAAATTATATTTATAACATCTTTGTATTATATTTGTCGTATTAATTTTAGAGATTTTATATATTTAATTATGTATGATAATTCTTAATTCAATCAACATAATAATATCAAAAACAAAATTAATTAATTCTTCAATTTGAGAAAAATATTTCCCCCAAAAAATTAAGTGGCAAAATGATTAAGGCGTGAAGGTCAAAATCGATATTTTTCACAAAATTGATGAGGCATGGGGATTCCCCGCGGCGGGGCGAGGCGTGGGGCGACAAAGCTCTTTTTGCGGGAATTTGCGGGAATAATATATGCCCGCGCTACCCGAGGACGGGGACGATAATTTCAATCCCCAGCCTGTGACAGTGACCTAGTGTGCCTTCAAGCATATCAAGACAACTTTTCCTTTTAGTTATTAATGTAAAAGTTTAAACCAAAAGCTGATTCACTTCTCTAACTCTTGTGATGTTTTGTTGCAATTAGTATTTCTTGCCATTTGCCAAAGATGGGATTAACAGCCAAATTGAAGATGGCATACTTGAGGCTGATAAGTCTGGAGTTAAGGTTATTAGCCTTGCAGCACTAAATAAGGCAAGTCATGATCAATTTTTTCTTATTATTTTGTTTTCTAAATTTGTTATAATGTGTGAACACTATCAATGAAAAAAAAAAAATGTCTGAGCCCGGGTTCGAACCGGGGACCTCTAGTGTGTGAGACTAGCGTGATAACCAACTACACCACCCAGACTTTGGTGAATTGATTCAACTCATAATATAATTAAACATTTGATTTGTGTGTAGAATGAAGCCCTCAATGGAGGTGGAACACTATTTGTGAATAAGCATCCAGACTTGAGAGTGAGAGTGGTTCATGGAAACACATTAACTGCTGCAGTTATTCTAAATGAAATCCCTAAAGATGTACAAGAAGTGTTTCTCAGTGGGGCCACTTCCAAGCTAGGCAGAGCCATTGCTTTGTATCTCTGCAGGAAGAAAGTCCGCGTTATGGTACGTTACTAGCTCATCAATTCTTGCATCTACACTAATGGTACTATATATGTTTGAGATGATTTGGTGACCCGTTTTGGGACATGCGGAATGGACACCTAGTTGTTGGTGTGCATCGATGTTTGTGCGCATACAAATATATGTTTATTGAATTGATATCAACAACCGAGTATTCATTCTAGGTGTCCCAAAAAGTTCACCATAGTTCGTGCACTTTTAAATTTTAATCAAACTAAAATTTTAAGTATCTCACATTGTATGTATATTACAATTTACAACAATTAATTGAATTGCAGATGCTCACTCAGTCTAAAGACAGATTCAAAACCATTCAAATGGAAGCCCCTGATGAGTACCAGAGCTACCTTATTCAAGTCACCAAATACCAAGCAGGCCAGAACTGTAAGGTAACCAAAAAAAATGGAGGTTAATTTGAACCTATATAATAAAAATGTGCTTATATCAATACTTAATTAGTGTTCCTAAACTTGTATCTGTGTTTTTATTAGGAGAATTAATTTAGTAAAGATGTAGCCCATTGGTTCCTGTAAGCGAGGCCTCGATTTCGAATCTCATTGACGGAAAAAGTAGGTTGGGAGGGCCACCTTCATATGGGGCCTCACAATGCCCAGTGTATTTATAAAGTAGAAACACATGAGAAATCAAAAAAAAAAAAAAAAAAAAAAAGAAAAAAAAAAAAAAAAAAAGATGTAGCCCATTATTTTCAACATTTTTAAAAAATTGAGAACATGAATTGCAATATGTCCCTTTTTGAAGCAAATAATTTTGGTATGTATTGAATAGTACTAATTAATGGAATCATCATATAATTGCATATTCAGACATGGATAGCAGGAAAATGGCTTACTCCTAGGCAACAAGGTTGGGCACCAGCAGGGACTCATTTCCATCAATTTGTAGTTCCAATGATCATGTCCTTCAGGAGAGACTGCACTTATGGCAAGCTCGCCGCGATGAAACTGCCCGAGGACGTCGAAGGTCTAGGGACATGCGAGGTATATATGTTGCATAACATCGACAACGACGACGGCATATATTAATTAACGATGCATGTGTTTAATTGATTTCTAACAATGTTTTTGCTTATTAATAACTTGAACAGTACACAATGCCAAGGGGGGTGGTTCATGCTTGTCATGCTGGTGGTGTGGTTCACTTCCTTGAAGGGTACAAGCACCATGAGGTAGGAACCATTGATGTCGATAAGATAGATGTTGTGTGGGAAGCTGCACTCAAACATGGGCTCAGACCAGTTTGATCATGAAAGATAGCTCTTGCTAGCTATATTTAATTATAAACAAAGCTCACATGTTAGTTCAAACATTATTATTTGTCTCTATCTCTTCATCAACCTTCTCCATCTCCTCTTTCTTATGAAATATACTTTTCTCATGAATATGTAAGTGACAATGTTGGTTGGATACAAAGTGCTCTATTTGTGATGATTAACTATGTATGATGTTTGAAAAGCGTAGAAAGATTAAATTTGGACATGCAAATCTCATTTTTGTGTTCAAAATGAAACTGTTGGGTTTTTTTCTCCAACTCTATGTCCTAATTTAATTAGGAGTTAGTATTTTAGTTTGTGTTTAGTTCGTAAGTTTGAGTTTTAGTAGGATTTGATTGTTTTAGAAGTATTTATGTTTGAGTGGAAGTGTGAATTATAGTTTGAGAGGGATTAAGAGTTTGTGTCCTATATAAAGGACATAGTAGGTTAGTTTTGTGTGTGCACCCGTGGTGCCTTTTGTGCACTACGTTGTGTAGTTCGATTGTTAAATATATTATTATTATTGATGGAATAGATTAATGAGTTTTTGATAGATTGTATTTCCGTTGTGTACATGTTTGATGTGTTGGCGTGGGTTATCCCCAACAAAAATTCTATATATATATATATATATATATATATATATATATAGAAGATCTACATATAATATAACCATATTACCTTCATTATTTTTCTCCTCCAAATATTGCTTTTTAGAATTTATTACAAAAATGGGTCATTGCACAAAAGCCCAAGTGCTCTAGGGCACACAATTGTCAGTTAGGTTTGTCAAAGCATTTCTATTGAGATTGACTAGGCATTGCTTTTTAATTAAAGGCAAAACTAATTAAGAGGTTATGGGTATTACTCATTTTGGAATCAAGTTATTGGTGCTAGGCTCGCCCGCCCATGTATCCGTAGGTCTGTGGATCTCAATTGCCCCTATCTTAGCCACGTACTTGCAACTCACATGCTAGGTATGAGATTTTAATTCAAAATGCATTAGTGTGGAAGAGATCCACACTTATATTTTTCATTATAAACTCTAGCTTACTTAACCGGCGTAGGATTATTATTTTGTTGTACACATCCCTAGTAGTTAGTTTCTTATAACAAACGATCTTCTAACCAAACAGCTAAATTTGCTAACTTCTTAAAGCATTGAGCACATAATTCAGAATGAAAAATATTGGGTGACCTAAAATGGACACATGTAATGGATACGTACTTTTTTGCATCCATTAGATGGACTTAAATTTATGTGCGCACGTTGATGCACATACATCGATGCATAAATAATAGGCACACATGCAAGCGCCTCTCCACTCTACATGCTCATTTTGGTCAACTTAGTATTTTCCTATACATAATTTTTTTTTTTTTTTTTTTTTCTTTCTTTTGCCAAACCTATTCCGAATTGTTGGGTTGCAATCTAGTATCCACATATATAGCCCGCCCAACTTGGGTTTTAAAATGTTACATAGATATGTCCCAACTCCCAGCTTAGGTTAATTTGTGTTTTTTTTTTTTTTTTTTTTTTTTTTTTTTTTTTTTTTTAATAAGAAAGAAACCAATTAACACATCTTATCTTGTCCTCACCTTACAATGTTAATTAGCACGTGCCAAATCATTGAGCCACCTACTTAGTTGGTGGCTAGCTCAGTTTAATTTGTTAAAGCCCAAATATTTGCATTTTTTTACCATTAAACTATTTTCTTTTATTAGTTTTTGAGAAGTGCTACAAAGACAACGGGAAGTCACACCCCAACAAAATATTGGGCCACAAGAGTCGTCTGTGTGCACTTTAGGATGCAGGCACACATAAATCTGATGTATAACATGCGGGTCGATGCCGCATGAATTAATAGCTTTTATGGGCCAATTTGTGTTGCGGTGTGACTTACTCATTGTCATTTTAGTTAGTATTTTCCTTAGTTTTTTTTTTTTGAAGTAAAATTGAAATGTTATTAATCATGATGGCTCAATACATTTGGTAGATCGGGACAAGACATAGAATCAATTACATTCACAAAAGCACATTGATTCACTAATCTTAATTGTTCATTAGAACATTCATCTCGTTATAGAGTTGATTTTGAGCTGCAATCGTAATAATGAAACAATATGACAATCATTGACTTTTCTCTTGAAAAACGTATGGAACACACCAATACACACGGACGTACTAAGACCATGACGAAAAAATAAAACTTCTAACAAGAGAAGACAAACAAAAACTTCCAACGAGAGAAGACAAATACAAACGACATTGGAAGACAATAACTTATTGAATAAAAATAACATGATAAAAACTATCAAACCAACAACGATAAGTGCAGATCCAGTGCGAGCAATAAACGTGGAGGTGAACTTGAATGATGATAGATCCACATGCGGAAGAGGAGCGAGTGGTGGCGCCAATGATGAATCTGACAACGGTTGCAAAATTGAAACTCTTATATCTAAATAGATATATGTTTTATTGAAGAAAATGTAGTAAACACTCCTACTAGAACCACCGCCGATCAAAAGAGAATATCGACGATGGTTCACGCACAAATCATTAAAAGAAATCAAAAGAGAAAAAATGATACTTAGGGTTTGGAGGCGGCGACTCGTTTATCTCCTCCCCCTAGCTTTCTTTAGTTTTTTAACTTCAACAAGTGTCAAACTCCAAACCTTACTTTTAACAATTGATGTCTCGTCCATTTCACTAAAGAGATGCATTAGCCTTTTCTCTTATTAGTTATTACATGTATTTTTAATACTTATTTATTATATTTAATTATTAAAAAATATTGAGAAATTCATGCAGGCTCACTCAATCCTATCCCATAAAAATCAGACTTGAGCCCACCTTGATAGGGCCTTAAAAAAACTCAACCAAGCCTGGCCCAAGCTTGATCAAATTTATGTTTTAACTAAATTTTTGCTTGTCACTTGCAAGGAAACTAAAAATGTCGAATGGATGAGCCATTCAACTTTTACTTGATTAAAGAGTCTAAAAAACTAAATAAATTTACACTTATTTTATAGTAATTAATTAAGTGATAGTTCAATAATTTTCAATAATTACATATGTGGTTGCTTTCCCTGTTATTGAAATCTAAAAAATTAAAGAAGGGAACACGGTGCATTTGATTTGTGTGTGTCTTTCAATAAATTATTAACACATTTTCTTAATTGATTAGTAATACTTTGAGATAATAAGTATAACATAATTATTATGGTCAAAAAAGAAAACATAATTATTAACATTAGTAATTCAGTCTGAAGAGGCGGTGGGATCAAGCTGGCACGCACAGACCGTTAGAACAATATGCCACGTGTAGGAATAAGTGGAAACGTGTCATATTCATAAATAACCACGTGCTTCTTTCAAGGAGAGAGAAAAGATTGAAAAAAAAAAGTGCAACACAAATGTCACATACTATCAATCTCAAAAGAAATCCTTACCACGGCCCCGTCGTTGAGGGATGAGAAAGACAAAGAAGAACAACAACAGCAAATGAAGCAGAAGAGCATGAACAAATTCATGAAGAAGAAGACTTTGTTGAAGAAAATTGTGGACTATCTAATGTCCGATTCTTACATGTATGCTCCCTTGATAAATTCTCGTCCGTCCGATGTTGCCTCGACTACTACAAACCTCATCAGATCTCCTCCTTCAGGTATGCAAAATTAATTTTGAATATTAACGTTTATTGCTTTTTTGGTTATTCAAGAATTTATCCTTTCAAGAGAAAAACCTTTTGGGCTTGGGCTAACATTTAATTTTGATTAATGTGGGTTTCTTTTAAGAATATATGTCAAAATCATAACCCAACAAACATGTACAAATTTATTGATTCCCTTATATATGTAAGGGACCAAGGGTCTTGTTGATTTTGATCACAAGTGTGTGCACGTGTCGTTAGTGGGATCACACTGGTAAGATCAATTGGGATATTTTCAAAACTTTGGATTACTTTTAACTTTCTTTAAATTAGATGACTTTTAGAACAAAAAAAAAAAAAAGTGTAGATGACTAATTGTTTGGACTAGTGCTTGTATTATTATTTCAGATGAGTCCTACTATTTTGACCCGCTTTGGGCGGCTCAATTCGCCACCCATTGATTGGGAGCCTTAGATGCACATCGAGTTTTGTGTTCACATTGATGCACAATTAAGGGCGTGCCAAATTGGCGTGTCTAAAGTGGGTCAAAAAAGTATTTATTCATTTCAGCTTAGAAATTAGTTCAATTGGTTCGGGATTAGTTGGATTAAGGCTCCGCCCCGACAATAATAAAAAAAATCTCAATTCGAATTAGTTAGGTTCGCTACATGGATCAAACTCTTCTACTCTTGATCCAAGAAGTCAATGTACATGTAGTTATTCAGATCCCTTATGTTAATAGATTTGTATCAAAAGAAGCTTAACCTCCAAACACACTAGGACAAAAAGTCTATTAAAGACTTTGACATATAGAAGACTAAAATGTTCACCAATGTGACCTGGCTTAATTTTGACGCCTAGCTAGTGTTGGGAAGTATCCATTTATGGAGCATTTGTGGTTCCAGTTAAAAGATAAACTATATGTACCTATCTTTCTTTATGTTGGGCAAGAATTGGATGCCACCTTAATTAAGCACATGGGGATGTTTAGAGGTTTAGGGTTTGGTACAAAAAAGGTAAGTTAGAGAAGAGTCAATTATGAATTATAGGTTTCAGATAAAGCTTATATAGTTTATCTTGTTGCTTTGGAAAGCCAAAAGATATGCAAGTTTGCTTATTAGTAATGTATGGTCTCAAAGAAATTAGAGATTGCGTAGTCACGGGTTTTCTTGCTTTTTATATATTGTGTAACATCAAATTGATTATCATGTTTGTGTACTCACTACCTTTAATCTTGGATTTCATCCATTAAAAATCTTGGCCGTATCTTTAGTATACTATATTGGCAATAGTCGAGAAAATCATGCCCTTTGTTCGAGGTGATTGAAAAATGATGCCTTTAATTTTATTTTTATTTTTGGTTTCTCACATGGTATCTAGGTGTTTTTTCAAAAGTAAGGCACATTTACAATTTATTTCACAAAATAGGGTGGTGTACTTTGAATTAACAAAAATAGCCAATAACGCATTTTGAAAGGCGTTATTGCTTTTGAAGTTTGTGAGGTGGCGGTGAGGTGGCGGGGTATAGGGGGAGATAATTTGTAAAGGTTTGTATAGATAGTTCCTTTTGAAAAGGAGCTATCTATACATTTGGCCCACCACCTCACCGCCACCTCACAAACTTCAAAAATAGCCAATAACGCCTTTTGAAAAGGCGACATAGCCGAGTTTTAGAAAAAAAAAATAAATAAATAAAAAACCACACTTATTTTTCGGGGTTTAAAGTAAAAGGTAAAGTAATTTTGTATTTTTTCTCATAAATTAGTGACAAAATATCAAAAATCTAAAGTTGACACTTCCAAGCTACGGAAATTAAATTTGCACACAAGTAGTTGCAGTACTTCCAAATAGTTACTGCTAAAATGTAAAATAAAACAACTAACCATATATTATAGTTCTATATAGGCCTTGGGGCAATCAATTCAAATTTATAGATTGCAAAGGCCAAGACTCCATATGATCCTATACAAAAGAAAGGATCACGGCTATTGTTGTGGCAAGGTTACATGAGAAAGGAAATCATAGAATCTAATGAATTGGTATTTAATTTTTTGAGGAATCACGGCTATTTTATTATGTGATGAAGAGTGGCTCGATATAGCAATATCTAAAATATAGATGGAGAGCCTCTCCACGAAAGCTCGAACCCCGACTTCTTGCATATAAGATCGAGGCCCCATATCCTAATAGTGAGCTACCCATGTAATTGATAGTTAAGCGATCTCGACAATGACAACCAATTTTGAATATGCACTAAAGCAGTTTATTTTTGTATAAAAAAGAAACCAACTTTTTTTTTGATTAATCATGTGTATCTAGATTTAAATAGTATTATTTACCCGAAATTGTTGAAATAGACCATCGGGCCCAACATTTGGCACAAAGTGGGAATCGAACTTAAGATCGTGCACCTAACCCACATAGTCCTACCTTCACCTTACCATTAGATCAACTCGTCAGGGTTAGAAAGAAACGAACTTACCACAATGACTCGAACTCCTTACTTTTTACATAAGTGTTCATACCAAATTAACCAATAAGTTAAACCAACTTTCGGGCGACTCATGTTCACGCGTCATACGTGGACTATGTTTCACGGATAGCGCCCACGTCAGCGAAAAAAATCTACCCAACTAATAGCGCCTGTTGGAAAGGCGACATAGCCTAGATTTAGAAAAAAAAAAAAAAAAAAAACCACACATATTTTTCGGGGTTTAAACTAAAAGGTAAAGTACTTTTGTAATTTGTTCTCATAAATTAGTGACAAAATATCAAAAATCTGAAGTTGACAATTTGAAGCTACGGAAAGTAAATTTGCACACAAGTAGTTGCAATACTTCCAAATAGTTACTGCTAAAATGTAAAATAAAACAACTAACCATATATTTTAGTTATATATAGGCCTTGGGGCAATCAATTCAAATTTATAGATTGCAAAGGCTAAGACTCTATAGCATCCTGTACAAAAGAAATTACTTTTAACCTCAAAAAGCTGCAGTAAATTAAGGTGTATAAACAAATTACAAAAACACCTAACTTGGTAAAGCTCTGCCCTAGCCATACTCACATTGAAGTCCCTCTCTTTATATTCTTTCATATGATTCGGCTTGAGATTTTTCTTCAATTAAATGATTATAATATCAATAAGATTGATTAATTTTATTGATTAAGCACTGAACTTTAAGTCAATCACTTCAAGAACATGGATATCGTATCTAGACTCTTAAAAGTAGTACTTAAAACTCACCAAAAATAAATATGTAAAGCACCAACCAACTTGGAGGTCAATGAACCAACTCTGGGTTTCATGCATTGGTTACGACCTAGCTAGCTACTAGTTGTTTAATTAATTGAAGTTCTTTAAGGTTATAAGTTCGAATCTTCTAATGTTTCGAGATATATATATATATCTTTCACAATGATGAGTTTTGTTATGGAATATTGGAGAATAATCACAGATACGACATTATAATAATATGGAAAACATGAGAAATAAGTTTATTCCATGAGAAGGTTGTATACATCAACTTCGTTCACCCAAAATAAAAGATGAAACAAATCACCATGACATCAAGAAAACTCATCATGCAGGTCTATTACGACGGTTACGTTGACGTTGTTGCTCGGTGATGCAAACCGGACGTACTCTATGTCTAGTTGGACGATGTGTTTGTACATCCCGGTTGAGGTTGTTGAGGTTCTTTGGTCTTGCATTGAATGACGTCGAGTAGATTGATGCTCTTCCTCTCGGTGCTTCACTCGACTCACCTCGCTATCGATGCTCCCAAAATTGGTGGTGGAACCATCCCAAAATCGGCTTCCTGTATGCGGTTGGGGGAAAGGAACATGAGGTGCGGCATGGTCAACAAGTTCATGAATGAGGCATCTCCACTATATGACATATTGTAATTATAACATGGTGGAGTATATGGACTCGGCATGTATTGAGCGACGGATACATTTGATGTGTAGGCATTCCATGGTTCACATATGAAGACGACGACGCCCAGTGCGTAAGGATCAAAATGGTAAGGAGGAAGATTCACGACCGGCGGCCCGAGTACAAACATTTGAGGTTCCGGTTGCATTGTAGACGATGCGGGAATGTACCAATGAGAAGAATGAGTTGGTGGGGATGATCTTTGGCTACTCTCGCCAACGCCTCTGTTCTACTCGCTCTCGGACGAGATGAACGTCTTTGGAGGAGAACGTCTCGCTACTCTGCTCGCAAAGCAATCTCGGTCCCGAGTAGATGGACGTGGTGGACGAGGACGTCGATGCGTTCCCGCACACTCTCGGTCGTGTTCGTCTTCGTCTCACCTCTCCGTTTGTTTGCCCCGATCGTCTTCTTCATCTTCATGTTCATTATCCTCATTTATGTCTTGTTCGACGTCAATTCCGTCATGCGAAAGAGTAGACCTTTGCCTTTCATCTTCGTCTAAAATTTTAATCCCTTCATCAAGCACAAAGAAGACCTTGCTCGTACCCATCCTCAATAAACACTCGCCTCAGTCGATGCACCAAGTTACACTGATATAAAAACATGAGCTCAAAGCACGTTGCCACGTTGTGTAATTGTTGCCACGTTGCCCGGACACATGGATAGCGCCTTTTGAAAAGGCGCTATCCATGTGTCCACGTCATCGAAAAAAAGTCCCACTTACAATCGGCGTTATTGCCTACTTCCCAGAAATAAATACATTTCACCCCTATTTTCCTCATTAAAACTAGAAACATGTGTACTTTAGTAAATTTTTCTGGTATCTAACCACTGTCAATTACCGGGATGATTAATTAAACAACGCTCTGGTTTTGTCAAGCCTTGTGTGGGGTGGCCCTCACAACCCAATTTGCATCATTCATATGACTCAAAATAGAGACCTTAGCTTTAGGTGAACAAAGTCTCTAGCCACTTGAACCAACTAGTTATATCGTTGTTGGTGCATGAATGTGTAATAGATGTTCACGTCTATTTTTTATATTCTTGTTCTTGTATAAAGGATTACCTTTCAACATATCATCTCCAACCATTTACACTGAATTGACGGCGTCAATTCTAAGCACGGGGCCTCTTAACTTTGGAGTAAAAGTTTAGTCAAAATTGTTGAGATATTTGAAATTAAGGGGAAAACTTACAAGGTTAAAAAGATTGGCTGAAAGTTAAAAAGAAAAGATCACAGTGCAATATTTAGTGTGTTAGCGGATTGATCCTTTACCATGTACACAAGAAAATATATGTTCTTACTCTTAATTCAAAGAGACGATAACAATATTGTATTGTTGGCATGCAGAGCATTTCTTGTCAAATGTTAACATTAATATAAGCTATTGTCACATTACCCCCGTTAATTTATTTGGAAGATATATAACATGACACTATTTGAATGAAGGAGACAAAAAGGCTGATTCACATTAATTTATTTGAACTCTCTTGCATTATAAACATAACATTATAGATTGTTACAGCAATAGTCATTAATATTGATTCGATCTAGGATAGTAAATTTTATGTGCTAAGTAGTATATATAATTTGTGGATGAACAAGGAGTATATATATATATATATATATATATATATATATATATATATATATATATATATATATATATATATATATATATATATATAATTTGTTACATTTTGATCTTGATCGACGCAGGGGCCGGGGTGCCTACGAATAAATCCAAGGGAGTCGCTTCGGCCTTGTCAGCTAGAAAAACCATTGCGAAGAAAACAGAACAAGCAAGCAGACACCAACAACCAAATTTAGTTAATATTGGCAATAAGGACCACTCGATAAGAACGAGAGACTTGCACACCAATCAAACAGTCCAACAACCTCTTAATAATGGCCGTCCTGAAATGGTGAAGCACATGGTTCGCTTCAACTCTTGCATCTCGTCGGGGCCACACCGCGGCGTAGAGTACAACAAATACCCTCCGTCCTCCGAAGCCGCCAAGCCGAAGTCTCTTCTCAATAATAATCTCGTGTGCTCTCCTGCCAAGTGATCAGATTTAGAAGGTACAAAATATCAGTGGGGAAGGTAAAAGGGACATAATTGTTCCTATATGCCTTGTAGTTTTGTAAGATAAAGACAACATGTTATGGAACCAGAACGTTTTTTTCATGTACGTTGGATGTGCATTGAGATCTGTTGATCTGTTAAGGAAAATAGTTGTTATATTTCCATAGTTTAGGTTTTTAAGAAGATACGTATTTAGTTAGTTTAATCTTAAGGACTTCTATAAAAAGGCACTCAATGCATTAATACAATTTTTACTCTTTTTTGAAATATATCATATACATAATCTGAAGGACTTCAATGGAATGTAGCAACAGTGTGGTAAAAGAGTTTTGTTTTTTTTTTTTTCGGTGGAAATATGACTGTAGTCTTAAGGTTGGGCCGTTGGGCTAAAATTTAGTTGGGCCTATAAAGGAGCTGTTGAAGCCCATGTCTGGCCCATAATTCACTGCTGTGAATTTTGGAAGTACAGTAAATTTTGACTGAAAAGTCTGAAAAAAAAAAAGAGATCGGACCGAATTGCGGATTAAATATAATGAGGGCCGCTAAGGGCACCCCACCTTTTCATGAAGGCACCCAAATTATTTGTAAAAATTTCAGCAAAACTGGAAAAGACCATTTTGCCCCTGTATATATAATGATTCAAACCCCACAAATCATTTTGACAAAGAAAAAAGGCACCCCACCACCAAGCTTGAACCACAAAGCCACATTGCGTTTGGCGAGCGTTTATCGATTCTGCGGATTGACATCATCCGACAAACGATGTAACAATGTTTGACAACCATATGATGGTTTCTTAGAACTGTTTAGTTGGGTAAATGAAAATGATGATTTGTTTGTCAACGTAGGGTTTTGTAATTTCCTCAAATCCGAACTCGTTTCCACTATATAATGGAGGATTTGCACTGCTACGGTGCAAGAGGAGGTTGAACTTAAGGTAATTTTGCGAATTTATTGTGTTTTTTATGAGGTTATCCGAAGTTTCTGTCGATGTGCGCGATTGTTTCGGCCTCGCAGGACCGAGATATATTGAAATGTCTCGGTCATAGAGGACCGAGCCTACTCTAACCCTCTCGCCAGTGTACAACCGAGAGTAGGAGAAAATTCTCGGTTGTACACCACCGACGCCACATTACCTATCACTAATTGTAGCTCTCGTCATGTCTCGGCCGAGATAACTGAAGTATTCTCGGCCATGCGTAACCGAGACACCGTGAACTCTTCCGGGCCTTCGGGTCGAGGCTCGCGAGTTCCCAAAATTTAGCTTCTGTCTCGGCCATGCTTGGCCGAGACGGCTTCATGTAGGCCGAGACTGATCTCGGCTTTGTGTGGCGAGAACCGCGATTTCCCAATTTTTTACCATTCTACAAACCGCCACACACACATTACAACTACTCTACCAAATGTAACTTAATTATACTATAAACGTAACTTCAAACGATCGATTTCGCGCAAAATCTGTGTGTTCGACGATCTTCAACCGAGCCCTAATTAGGAGACGAAATCGGCTCACACCCCGACCCTACAAACCGCAAAAAAATCGGCTCACACCCCGACCCTACAAACGCAAAAACTCGTACAACGAAGGAAAAACACACGGCGAGGGACGGAAAACACGATTTCGGTGATTCCTCTCACCGGTCGGTTCAAAACAAATGGATTCTTCCACAAGGAGTTCGGTGAAGGTGGTGGTGGGGGTGGTGGGGTGCGAGAGGTTTGCACGAGGGGTATTTTCGGTATTTCGGGTCTAATTTTTGGGTGCCCGAGGTAAATTGGTTTGTGCCCACATTAATCGGGTGCCTTCATGAAAAGGTGGGGTGCCCTTAGCGGCCCTCAATATAATTTGCGGATTCAATTCACAACTCGGTCTAATAATTAATTTTTATAGACACTACATTATATATGCGTTTGCAGTCTTTAAGATTTTAAATTATATTGAGATGATGTTAGCATTTTTATGTTTTTAATTCATTTATTATTTATCTTATACATTAGAGATTTTTTTGTAATTTTAATTAACTCTTTTTTTATTACAAATTTTAAAGTTTGTAAAATCAAATAAATACAAGAAAATCTGAAATTTAATTATATGAACTCAAAATATTACTCATCGTTTTTCTCATTAATCTTAATTTTTATTTTTACATATTAAGATTTGATTAAATTTTAATTTTAAAATAAAAGTTCTATAGTTTTATAAGTATTTATTTATAATTCTCAATTCGTTTAACTTGATTCAATCTGTTTCGCATTTAATAAATTGGATCAAGTTGAGTCGAATTGCGTTTTTCTCAAGGATTAATTCCCGTACTTCATTTATTGTATATTGTATTTACAAAATTGATTTAAATGAAACAAATATGTGTGTTTTCTGTTGAAAGAGTGGTTTTAAAAATAAATGTCGAGTAGACGTGAAAAGTAAAAGGGTCTTTGCTATGTGCACCCTACCAATTTGCAAAGACACCCATTTTTTTAGAGTATTCTTTCTTCTAAATTTTACTTTGATGTAAAAAACTATATTGCCCCTTCATATAAACCCTCAATAATCCCACAACAAACTTTTGAACAATTTTTGGGCACTCCACCTTCTTTGTCTATCATCTCTAACATAAACCTATGTTTCTTTTTTGGCAAGCGTTTATCGATTATTGCGCTTTCACATCATCCGATAGCGAGGTACCACTCGATTAACACTATATAAAGGTTCAAATCAACTATTTTTTATGTTGGGAATAGTGACATTGATGATTTGGTTTTTCATTGTAGGGTTTCGAAGATTTGACCCTTTCGAATTTGTTTTGCGTACAATGGATGAATCTACCGCAATGGTGCAAGATGAGGTACAATAAGAGGTTTTTTTTTTTTTGTGTTTTTTCGTTTTTACATGTGTTTGTTCGGTCGGGATTGTATCGGCCACGCAGACCGAGACTTGCGGGTAAGTCTCGGTATTGGGCAATCGAGACTAATGCGAGATGTCTCGGTTACAACTAACCGAGACATGTTGAACGAATCTCGAGTACTACGTATCGAGATTGTTTCATCATTCACGGTTTCAGAAGAATCGAAATTCGATATCAATCGCAGACCTATAGTACCGAGACTATGGTTTTTGATTTTTTTTTCATTAATACGATGTGTATTTGTGTTGAGTACTTATGGTTTCTTGTTTGTGTTGCGAGTAATGCCGGTTTTGTGGCGCCACAATCCGGAGGTCGCCACGTGGAGTGTCGCGAGCCTGCAGATCTGTCGGATCATTGACCAATGGGTCCCACGCACCACTAACGTCCTTTGCTACGTCACGACTCCTCGATATGCGTGTTAACTCATTTAGTTAATCGGTTTAGTCGAGACAGTTGAATCACTTTTAACATTAAAATAGCGGAAGTCTTAAATTTAAAGCAAGTAAAACAATTAAATTCATCATCATATAAAGCATCATTTATAAGAGCAACTCCTATTATGGAAAACCCGGGAAAGTACTATGTATATAGGCGACAATACTAAGCAGTAATATATACAAGTACAATGTCTATCCAGTCTCTCAATACCCAAAAGTAAAGCAAAATATCAAAATAACACATACTAGTGGGTCCTCTACCGCGAGCAATCGAGATGAAGTCACCAAAAATCCCCTTGCCCTTACTAGTACTTGGGATCGCACTCGACCATCACAAAAGCCGGATGGAGAGTATAGTTTGTAAGGTTCCAAACGAAGTACACCGAGCATTTATAAGAAAGTACATAGATATCAATAATCATGTTAAATAATCATACGGAAACTAAATAGGCAATTACTGTGCTACGATCATCACATGAATAAATAACACGAGAGAAACAAAGTGTGTACTCGTCCGGTCGGACTAAACGCGCTTCGGACCCCAAGATCCTTACGGTGGGTGCCCCCACTTCCTTTCACTGGTTCCTTGCGATGCGTGTCCGACATGTACACCTTAATGCAACTCGGGTTGCAATTCACCGAGTGTCGATCACACGTGCTGACTAGTGTGTCATAAGTACACTACGAATATCGGGTGGGAGTAGGGGTGGGGCGGTTTGAAAAACCGCCCCAAAACCCAAACCGACCAAACCGCGTGGTTTGGTCTCGGTTTTTAAAGCTGGCGGTTTGGTCGCGGTTTGGAAAACGACCAAAGCGCGATTCTCATGGTTTGGTCGCGGTTTTCATTTTGAGAAAACCGCGGTTTAACTAAACAGAGGTCATTTTGGTAAATAACCACCATATATCACAAAACCCTAAAACATAACAAAAAACAAAACACTCATCTCTCCTCTCTGCTCTCCTCCTCTCTCCTCTCTACTGAGATCTAAAGGTAAGAGAAATTAGGGCACTGGAGAGTGCGAGTGCGAGTCGACTTGCCGATGGTGGACTTGGACTCCAGCGGAACTCGTTGCGAGTGAATCGGGAGAGGAGATTCGACTTCTGACGCCCGAGTCGCCGATCAGCACCACCTTGAACAGTAATCGTACTCCTCGTCCGGTCTCTCGCCATTGGATCGGCCTCGTTTCGCACGAATCCGAACTCCGACCGGATCGATCGCCAACACCGCCAAACGCGAAACGAACTCGTGTTCGCTCTTGCGCTCCCTCGTCTCTCTCTCTCTCTATTGCGCTCTCGCTCTCCTCTCTCTCTCTCTCGCGCGCCGCTCTCACTCCTCTCTCTCTCTCGCTCTCACTCCTCGTCTCCTCTCTCGCGCTCACTCCCAGCGTTGCGCTGCTGCGTCTCTCCGCTCTCACTCCCGCCGCGCGCTCCTCTCACCCCAGCTGCCGTCTCCTTCATCCTCCTCACTCTTCGTCTCACCCTCGCGATCGATTCCATCGCCATCGTCGTCGCCTTCCACCGCGGGAACGTCCACCGCCGCCTCGTATCAAAACCGCGCGAAACCAAACCGCAAACGCGCAAGCCGCGGTTCGGTTTGGTTGCGGTTTTCAGTGGTTCCCGATTTGGTGGTGGTTTGGAAAATTACCAAACCGTAGACCATCGGTTTGGTCGCGGTTTGGTGGTTTCCACCACCAAACCGCGGTTTGCCCACCCTAGGTGGGAGTAACTCGACCACCAACCCAAATGTATCACGGAATAGAGTACAATAACAAGGAATAGGAAATCAACGATGGAAAATTAAACGCTCAGTGACTTTCAAATGGATTCTTACGCACCGCAAAAACGCACTCCGTAGTCCCGCTCACGTCTCGAGATACGTGCTCGACTCCCGACTATAGTCTCCTAAGTTCGGGGTGTCCAATTAACCATTTTAACTAGTTTAGAGTCAAATTAAGTAAATTTATAATGTGTGACAAAAAATATTGAAATCTTATTCCAAAAAGTTTGGTTTTGCACACTTTTCGAGTTATCTTGGGGTGCCAAACGCTTAGAAAAACTCTCGAATACTATTTTTCTATCTTTTTCTTATTTTTTATATTTTCCTGATTTTTTTTTGAATCTTTTTCATAATTTTCTACCTATTTTAATTATAATTATGTAATTTATTTGTATTTAAACTCGTTTTAAAATTAATTTTTAAATATTAAATATTATTTAAATAAATGGGTGGGTCCCTAGACCGGGTTTGACCCGGTCCAACCGATCGATCGACCTGGTCCAACCGGGTTAGCTTGAGACACGGTCCGTCCCCGCGTGCGTGCGTCCCTCCCCTCCCCAAACTCTTCCATCACCAAAAGAGGCGTTCCTCTGTTCTTACTTTTTTTTGTAACTTCAACCAATCAAATAACCACAACAATATTTCAAAAACTAAACAACATCAACACCACTACATTATCAACAACTAACCACCACTAACACCTCTTTTTCTCCAACATTCAACCATAATTTACTATAACCATTAAAACATCATTCAAGCTTCATTTTAATGGAAAATTGAAAGAATTAAAGTTGCTCACCTTGATTGCTTGATCAAATCGCTTCCAAAAACTCCAAGTGATTCATTAAATCTCACACACTCAATGGTTTCTATCAATCCGTCAACAATTTCTCCAGTTAGATGCACTCTTTGTTTTGTTTATGTGTTGAAAAGAGTAGAGATGAAACGTGGGGAATAGAAGAAATGAGTGGAAATCCTCATTTCAGGGGTATTAGGTGGTATAGGCGGCATGCCCTATTTGTCCTTATTAGACACTAATTTACTCTTGTTCAATTACCTTCGGTCACCAGTGTCCCGCACCTCGGCACGCATAACGATGCGCGTCATAATCACCAATTTCGATCAATTGGCCTAGATCGTGGGTTTATAATTTGTATTTTGTAAAATTTAATTAATTTGATTAAACAAATTACTTTCCCGACCTAGCGTACCAACATTTCACTCGCTCAGTACCCGTATTGACACGTTTCTCGAGGCAAACACCCGTTACACTATCTCGCTCGATTCAATGATATAAATATACACATGCGATAGGTAAAATAATTTGATATACGACATCGCAAATAGGCAAACAATCGATCGAAAATCACTATTTACGTAGTCGCGGCGTGCCACGACCTATCTGCAAGCATCCACGCGGATCTCGAGTGGCGTCCAAGTCGAAATTAATCAATAATAACGGCGTAATTAAAATTTGGGCCGTTATAGTTTTCGACGTTATTTCCAGACTACGAGGATGCTTTACTCCTTGTAGGTCATTCTCATATAGAGAATCGACTATTTCATGGCTTCAAATGATTAGTCGTGTGAACAAGTTTGTGTTAGTAACGAAGCACTCGATGTCGGATGGATTATGCATGGGGAAGGGTGCGTGTTAGAGGTCCCAGTACATTTAAGGGGTACATTTAGGGAAATGTCACAAAGAGTAGGAAAGCCAAAGCGACAAAACTTGCTTTGACACCAAGAACTAAAGAGGAAGAGGAAATTACGAGTACTTAAATTGGTACAAAGAAATGTGGGCGCCCTTTCCTTCTTAACATCAAGGAAAATGCAGATTCTTTATGGTACATCATTGTCATGTGTGGGAAGCACAATCACGACCCCGCTAAAAACTTGGACGACCATTCATTTGCATGGGGACGATTGGATATGGGTTGTGGTGCGAGATGACTAAGAGGAATGTGAAGCCAAGAGATACCCTCAACACGTTGAACCAAAGGGATGTAAATAATGTTTCGACTATACGAACAATATATAATGCACGACAAAAATCTCGAATTGAGGATGCGGGTGGGAGGACTTAAATGCAACAACTATTGCACATATTGGAGAAAAATAAGTGGATGTCATGGTATAGGAAGCATCCCGATACGAATGTCGTCACCGATTTATTTTGGTCACATCCCGATTCAATCGAGTTGCTCTTTGTGTTTCCGTCATTCTTTTGATGGATTGCACTTACAAAACAAATAGGTATCAGATGCCATTATTGGAGATTGTTGGCATCACTCGACGCATTTGACATTCTCAGTTGGGTTTGCTTTCATATCATTGGAGACTCATGCAAATTATGTTTGGGCATTAGAGAACTTGATATCCATATTGAATGGGTGGCCTAAACTTGATGTGTTTGTTACGGATCAGGAGTTAGGCCTTATTAGTGCTATCGAATAAGTATTTACATCATCGCCTCACCTTCTCTTTGCTCTTGGCGCATCAACAAAGTAGTATTGGCCAAGACTAAAAAGATGTTTTGGGATAACGAAGGCTTCGCTAGTTTCATGAATAGGTGGACGAGCGTGTTGTATTCTAAATCGAAGGCTTTGAACTTAGGGTGAATGACTTGCGTTGTGAGTTCGGTCTTGTGAAAGGTCTTACTAATTACTTGAATAAGACATGGGTGCAGATCTACAAGGAAAAAATTGTACTGGCATGGACAGATCGAATTATGCACTTTGGGGAAACAACGACAAGAGGGTTGAGTCTGCACATTCCACTTTGAAACTACATATTGGCAACAGTCAGACAAGTTTTGAGACTTTGTAGAGTGTGTTTGATGGTCTTCTTAGGATCCAACATAACAACATCAAGGCATTATTTGAGCTAAGTTTGAATGTGGTGCAACATGAATATGTTGATGGTTTGTATCGTCTGTTACGTTGATATGTCTCTCAAAATGTGCTTAAGTTAATTAGAGATGAATTGGAACGTGGAGAGGATGTCGGACATGACTCTACTCGTTGTGGTTGTGAGATACGTACCACACATGGTCTTCCTTGTGCACACGAGATAAACTTTCATAAATTTGTCGGTTCACCCATCCCTCTAAATGACATTCATATATCGACGAAAGTTGAGTATGGTACCGAGAGAATCATGTGGATCGAACCAGGGTACAATGTGAACGATGAGATTGAAAGAGTGTTGCAAAAGTTTCATGCTTGCATTGACGGTGACAATCACATTAGGATTATTCAGCAGCTTAGAGAGATTAGTCGTCCTTCATCGACACCGGGAGTTGTCCTACCTACAAAAATAAAGACAAAGGGAAGGACAACGGGGTCCACAGTTGGAAGTTTGCCGAACAAAGGAAATAAGAAATGATCAAAGAGGAAACATGATGAAGAAGATACTTCGACAACAAGATTGTCAAGAAGATTTGAGTATGTACTATCGAAAGAAGATGCATCTAATTCGAGGAAGAAACAAAATAAAGGAGGGCCTAAAACACGTCGGACACGTCGGGAGACCTAAGGTGTATCTAAGGTTTGTTATTCTCATTGCATATAACCAGATTGGTTGCCATATGTTGAGAGCACTATTAATGTGATCGGCGATGGTAATTGTGGATATCGGTCCGTTGCCTCTAGGCTTAGACTCTCCGATGTTGATGGTTGGAGGTTAGTACGCGAGAAGGATGTTTGATGAGATAACACGGTATGAAACTCTTTGGCGGGACGTGCTTGGAACGAGTTACGAGAATGTGAAAACTATCGTGCATTGTCCGAATGATCAGGTTGGGGTCTGTTTTGAGGAATGGTTGACACTTCCCGACATGGGACTCTTAATATCAATCGCATTTAATGGCATTCTAGTAAACCTCTCGCACGATAATTGCTCGACATTCCTTCCTCTACGTAATGTCCCACAGTCATCGTTAGATAGTCACTTATCATTGAAATGATTATTGATAGAAACATCTATTCGGGTCGGGGTAAGTTCGTATATTATTTGCGAATTGTGTTTTGACATCTTCGATTATATGATAATGACTTCTTGTTGTACTATGTATTTGACAGTCAAGTTAACTTAGTGAATGCACCGCTGCCACCATTATATCCATCATAAGCAAGGTATTTCGATGAGTGTGCTAAATGTTAGCGTGATGGATTCATAATTCGAGGAATCGTGCGGTTGTAACCTCTCAAGAAGGCACGCCTTAGTAGTAGATTTAGCTTTGCCATAACTACATTCGGATTTACGTTCAATAATTGTTTTTATTCTTTTAAGTGAGTTGATAGTATTATAGTTATTTCCTAAGATCTTGGTGTGTTTTCTATACTTTATCTACCACGGATTTTTGTTCCTTATGTTTAGATATGTATACTTGCAGACTTAATTGATCTTTACATTTTGATTTGTATGCTTCTTGGTTACCTAATTTTGATCGTATTGTATAACGAGTTTATTGTAGTCAAAAGTATATATATTCTACATAAAATATCGTCTCGCCAAGCCAAAGTTCGTGACCCAATTACAAGTTTCCGAATGGTATGATCGAAATAACATCATAAATCTCGATCACAAATGACCGAAACTTATTGTATAGTTTCCGTCATGCATAACCGAGACTATATCACGTATGATTTACTAATTGTCACGGTGACCAACAACCGAGCTTACTTGTCAATATCATGTGGGACTTGGACGAGACTAAACATCAAATCGTGGTGTGGCATTACCAAGACATCTCTTTTTGTTGACCATCGTATTAGTCTCGGTTTTGGATGTCCGTGACAACCGCCAACATTATGTTAAGCCGAGTCAATACTAAGTTATTATTTTCGTTCCCGTGCTATCGAGACAAACCGATTAGTTGTCCGATTGACTTAATTCGAATGGATTGGCCACAAAATAATTTAAGGAATCAACATAAACCAAAAAACAGTTTACGAAATCTCCATTAACTTACAACGAAAAAAGCAATAGCAAAGATGTTTAAACATTTCCAATCAATAACAACTAACTAAAAAATCAGTTTACACTATTCAAATATAAAAAATAGTTTGTTAATACATTCAAATCAATAACAACCGATCATTGCACGGAGGGCTCGAGAGAGCTCGAAAGGCTTCTTCTTCTTGAATACCTTCCGCTGATATTTATGGCAATGCATACGCTTGGGAGGAGGAGTAACGGGCCGAGTAGGAGGAACATTGGGCCAAGGATGAGGAGCATCGGACCGAGGAGGATGAATATCGGGCCGAGGAACATCACTTAACCTCGATTGGTTGTCGTCTTTGTCTTGTTGGGTAATAGTCGTGGTGGTAGCCGTAGTAGTGGTGGTGGTATTAGCGGTGGTGATAATCCGTCCCGACAAGAAGTTCACGACATCACTCGCCATTCTCTTTACGAACTCAATAATACACTCATCCTCTAGTAAGTCAATCCATTTAAATGCAATGTCCAACGCACGTCGATTCCACATTGTTTAAAAGCAAAATTCAAAAGTTTGTTAAGTCGTGCAATAATAGTAGGAAATAAAATGATACAACACCACCAACTACATACCTCAAACACGTCATTATTGGCGATGGTAGAGGCTACGCCGCATCGTCCTTGTATGCCGAGTTCTCGATAATTGTGTGGGAAACTCGTAGGAACCATGAAAGGTACTTTGATGTGGCCATGAACTCCAATTGCGCCTTCTCACCTCGGGCTTCAGGGGTCGGTAGATGGTTACGCCACCTTTCCCAATGCTCTGGTTGGAACCCGTATTTGACAGAGTACTTGAGCGCGACACGGGCCTCTCGGATGCCTCGAGGGGGCGATACCAACGGGGCGGTACACCTTGCACATAACCGATTTGTCTCAGAACCTTTCCAGATGGTATGGCTCCACGATATCCATATACCTCAAGGTCCCATCGTAGAACGCGATCGAGTTCACCATACCATCCGACCCGATCTCAACATACGGATCCCACGTCACCTACACCAGTAAAAATATATATTAGAAGCAAGTAAGGCCACACAGGGAGTATATGAAAGAAATGAAGGAGAAGCACCTCATTTGGCCTCAATCGGTCCAATGTATGTCGAATTGACGCAAACTTGTCCTCATTATCGAAAGTCTCGTGTCTTTGGATCCACCGCGTAACACGAGGTTGCACTCGTCCATGTACTTGGTGTTTGATATGGCAAACCCAAGTTTGAAGTGCTCGTACACTCATCCCTAGCCAAAAAAAAAAAAGAAAACATTAGCATCGAGACCACAATAAGTAATAAAACAAAATTAGAAAGTCAATTGAATTTGTATCAATTATCTCAAGCAAAGTTAGGTATCCAAGCAATCACGTGACACTTCAAATCTAGTCACCGACCTAAGCTAACTGTACAAGTACGCCCAACTTGCAGCTAGCGCCCCATGTGTACTTGGCAACATAGTCTTAATTCTCCACCAACTTGAGCAATGCGATGGAGACCGTGATCCACTCTTGTCGGTAAATAGAGTGCACGACAAAAGGTACAACAAGAATGCATGGGCGATGCATCGCACTTTGGAGGGTAATGAAGCGGCTTTGACTTCCCGGTCGGAGACCACCGATTCTTCAACCGAGACTTTCGAATAGTGAGGCCCCTCGTGATGTTGACCTCCTCATCCGCCCTCATCAATGGTAACATCGAACAACTTAGAAACTAACTCAATCGCTTCTTGCGAGAGTCCTCGCTGTATCTAGAGAAATTATCCACCGCAACGACCTTACCGATCACCGAAATCTTGAGTAACATGCCGACGTCCTCCAAAGTGATAGACATTTCATCGAATGACATGTGAAATGTATGTCTCCGGTTGCCACCGCTCGACAAAAGATAAAATCAACTCCTTGTTGCCCTTCCGTACGAGCAAATCAATGAGCGGGGTTAACCCGGATCGGTGGATTATCCTCTCGAAGACCTCTATATCGGGGTGACATGATTGCAAATCCCACTCTTGGATTTGAGCCCCGTGGTTGATGCATTTCTGGGGTTGTGGGCGATGCTTTGCAAAACAAATGAAAGCTACACAAATATATATATACATTGACAACTTAACTAATTCAATTGTAAAATATATACATCGCATATATAAAGCCCCTCCTCAAAAGACAATGCAATGTAGACATAAAATAGATATTAGGAGCCATTTGTTGTTTGTATGACTTAAGCTCAACCGAATCGCAATGAGTCAAAAACATCAATAAACGAAACAAACCAACATTTATTTCATTGGTTTGTAGATCACTATTGCTTTAACACGAAGACACATAAAGTTGCTACAATTCTATGACAAGTAAAAAACACGGAGAAATAGACTCATCAAAACCACTTTGAATTCGATAATAATTTTTTTATTTCAAATTCATCTCCAAACAAAAATTAATGAAGCAAACACATCAACTTGTAAATTTTTTTTGTCCTTAAATATATGTAAAAATTTTAAAAACCCCTTATCAATTTGAATTCATGAGTCCAAATAGATTTATTGTATGTACAAAAATTAAAAACAATAACATAGATGACCAAATCTCTAGTGAGATAAACAGGACATCACTTGTTAAAAGTCGAAGGTGTGAATATTCGACTTGCGTTGAGTCATAAAAAATTGGTGCTCGTATTGTAACCCACCAAATTTACTCCAAACAGGCAAAGACATGCATATCAATGTGCTATTATTTAAATATATTTAGTTAAAACAAGGGTAGGCCATTTCATGCATATTGGCAGCTCCAAAACCTGATGATTGAGATTTGAGACATGCAAATATTCATACTCAATATGCCTCTTATATAACATAGGTGATTTTTATTCTATCAAGTAATAGTAGTCTCACATTATAAATAAAAGTGCTTTTTATGGAAAGGATAATAAACATAGATGATAGATCTCATATTTATCAAGTAGCAGAGCTTTTTAAAGAAAAACCTCATGACTATAGTTAGAAAATAGGCATATACTCTAAAAACCATAACATACTAATCAATTTGTTGAGTTCCAAGTCCAAAACCAAAGGTGTAAAGTACAGAGACAATATATCTAACAAAAAATAAGATAAATTCATCGAGTGATATATGTACCACATTGTCCCAAATCGCATTTGTGACGTGATGTTTGAAGCTCAATAATAGACTCCAGCTTTATTGGCCCATCGAGTAAAGGAACAAACGGGTCTTCTTCTTCTTCATTTGTGCGTGCCATGCCTACCTCGACTCTCTTGCCCACCTCGGCCTCCTCGAGTGCCTCGTGTGGCGTGGTTCAGTGTCCCTCGGTTGCCTCCTTCTTCGCTACAACCACCCACATGATCTTGACAAAGTAAACAAAAAACATAATTGTCAAAAATGGATAAATATATAACTAAGTAAATACTAAGTAACAAATTCAACAATTGCAAATAACTAAAAACAAACCTTCTTCTCTTTCTTCATTCCCAAGTGAGTCTTCGAAGACTTGGAAGCTTCACCTTGACTTCCACCTCGAGCAATCATCAAATCCTTTCCCGATGCTCGACAAAATGTGAACCCTCATCTTCTAGAACACCCTTTCGAGTACGTGTACTGTCGTCGCTAAGTGGTGCATTAGCCTTCGTTTCAAGCTTTTGTTTCTCATTCCGATAAGATGCAACTGGGGTCACCGACCACCACGACCACATGCCCCTCCTCCCTGGTCACTACCGGTCTCCTCACCGGTCACTTGCCTTGGGAAGAGCCATATCTCGAAGGAAAATGAAAAAGATAATCGATTTACAAAAAAATAGATTAAACAATGTGTGAAAAGTATGTCTCGATTGAACATGACCGATAACCAATATAATGTCTCGGTACCATGTCAACGAGACATACTTCAAACTCTCGGTGGTCGTGGTCGCAAACGAGACATGATGTAAGGTCTCGTCACATTAGACGGAGACAAGTATAACTAAGATTTACATTCAGTCTCGGTAAGTTATGACCGAGACTATATCGAGTTGTCTCGGTCACAACTAACCGAGACAATGTCATTTAGTCTCGGAGTATAAACACCGAGACTCTCTACATTCTAATTTTAACCAACTTATGGGACATTCTCGGTCGTTACCGGTCGAGAATGTCCCATACTTTACTGCCCTGTGTGGCCGGAAACCATGAATTTCTAGATTCGAAACCCGTGAATGAAGAACAAATAATTCCAATACACAAAACAACCTAAACAAACCCATTTGCATCCAAATCGACTAAGAACGTGCCTTGTGTCATTCGAATTGACTCTCGCAAGCATGAATCGAAACAACCGAACCCCGAGTTTACGATTCCTCCAAAAAATGAAGCCGAATCCAAACACCTCCACAGTCGACAGAGATGGACAATTTTGGTGGGGAAAGATTAAGAACACAGATTGGGGAAAAATTGAGACGTTTAAAGGCAGTTAGTCAAAGAAACGCACTTGAGGTTTGAAGAAAATCGAATTTGTGTTGAACGATTTTGACAGAGATGGACAACAAGAATGGTCGACAGAGATGCATGGAACGTTCAGCAAGAAGAGAGATTGAGGAAAGATTGAGAAACAAAATCAATGTTCAAAGGAAGGGGAAGAAGAGGTTTGGAGAAAATCGAATGAGTGAATTTATGTTGAACGATTTTAGTGGGGTGCACAATTTTGGGTATGGGTATTTTAAGATTTTTACCTCATTTTTTGGGTGCCTTGAGTAAACATTTGGTGCCCTTAATAACGGTGTGCCTTTGCAAATTGGTGGGGTGTCCATAGCGGCCCTCAAAGTAAAATTAACAATTTTATCTAAAAATGGATAAAGATATAACAAGTACTGGTGTTCAATAGTTTCGCATGTACCAAGGTGTTCAATAAGTTCATACGTACTAAGTCATTCGCGGATGAGGTTGAGAGGTCGAGTTTCCTTTGTGCAGATTTCAAGATAGTAATAAGTTGGTTTCTTTCTTATATATAGATGAGAAAAGGATAATGGTTTGATCGAAATGAAATTTTTGAGTGATTTTTGGTAGTTTTGAGCTTCATATCAATTAATGGCAAGAGTTGCCAAATTATATAAACATAAAAGATGCGATTTTTCTTTTTGTTGAAATCATGCTTCAATATAAAAAGACTCGACTCGATAAAATGAATGTTAAATGAAGATGCCTAGATAAATGTGTTGTAAAACTCATAAAAATAGAATAAGAATACATAATTTTTTTTAAAAAAAATAGGTGTAGTATCAATTGACGCAAAAAAAGTGAAAGGAAATTTTTATGGTTTGGAGTCTTTGGTCAACACCTTTATAGACGACCTATAAGTGCCCCGTTAGAAAACTTGACTCAATTAATATAAATTGAACAAATTTGACAACGTATGGATAGATCGAAGCTATCTCTTAATTAGAACACATTGATTAGGAGAAATTCAAAGGATTTGAAAAGTACGTCATCAATTGCACTAAGTTGAGCGCAATGAAAAAAGTTTGATCAACACGTAGCCAGCCTCAACTACTTTAGGATTGGGGTTTTAATTGTTGTTGTTGTATATCATTTAAATTTAAAGTAAAAATACCATTAATATAGCTGAAAAAAGAAAAAGAAAAAGATGTGGTGATTGACATGAGGAAAAAAAATTAGAATTAGTGTGTAAACGTTTAAATAGGAAATTCAATATAATCAAAATTTGAAGTTTCTTTTTCTCTCCACTTGGGTCTAAAAAAAAATAAGCTTTTGATATTAAAGAAATTAATAGAAGAACTTGAGATGCTTTAATTACAAAAAATTCTTTGAAGCATAAAGGTAATTGACATCAAATATATTAAATTGAGTTGAATGGGAGCATTTGATTTTAGTGTCGCTAACCTTAAAGTCCCTAACTAATTTAAGATTATGGCGTCGTAGTTGTAATTGTCTTTCCAATATTTCTAATTGAAAATTTTGGCACGGGCAACCATTAACTATCAGTGCCGGCCCAAACAGGGTGTCCCTGTATATATGAAAGGTACTGCTACTGCTACTGTTCTTTTTCTTTTTTTTCTTTCTTCTCCTTAAATGAAGGAAGTTGTTGGAGAGAAAATTAAGCATGATCACATGTTCCCTGAGACAGGGACTCATGGTAGGACAGCCGTGAATCAGTGGTGCACGTGCGCCTCATTAATTCTGCAACCCACGAGAGACAACTACGTCCGCGTGATTTCCTTCAATCACACGGTCCCACTTCCCCCACGTGGCTCTGCCTCACGCCCCTCCTCCATATCCGCTATTCAACACCTCCCCTCTCTCTCTCACATGCATGTTCTTACCTCGCCTAATTAATATTCTGTTTCTAGTAGATTTCATTCCTTTCAGATTTCAGTTCAGCTGTTTGGAAGTAACAAACTTGTCATCTGTTTAACCTAATTACTAAAACAATTTGGTTTAGAGCATATTTAATTATAGATGATTTTATCCTAATATATAACCAAGCAAGTACTTAATTCAGTTGTTTGGTATGAGGCTTGTAATGTTTGAGAATGAGAGTTCGAGTCTTAAATGAGACTCACCCTGCCGTATAAAAAATATGCACGGAAAAACAGGATCAATTATCACTACACTAATTAGAAAATGATTGAATGAGTGGTAAGAATCTTAATTACGAAACTAACTTAATTGTATAATTAAAAAAAGATTAAAATGCATATTAAAGTATACCTAGCTAGCTATAGTGAAGAAAAATATAAAAATAATTAACTTTGACAAAAAAAATAAAAATATAAGAATATACTTCTAATAAGTATATAAAAATATTTTTAGCAAATGAGATAAAGTTTTTTAACACCCAATTTATATAAAATATTATGTATATAAGAAACCAAACTTATATATCACCCCTCAATTAATAAATTTGCTCCTCGTCTTGAGACTCAAATTATCTCTTAACTATCTACCATAAAAAAATAAAAATAAAATTATCCCTTAGCTTATTTCCTTCTCGTAGTTTTTTTTTTTTTTTTTTTTTTTTTTTTTTTGATCAAAGTGGGAGTCCAACTCACAACTCAAACCAAGTGATGTCTCATGCCTTCTCACCAATTCTTGCTCGTAGTTAACCACATACCAAACCGTTGAGCCACTTAGTTGGTTAAGGCAACTATACAATTAATCATAATTTGTACGTAGTGATAACAATAACAGCAATAATGCAAGTTTGTTTTTCAAAGATATATAACAATGCAAGTTGAGAAGAGAATTTGCAGAAAAGGAGGAGATCGAGCAAGAGTGCACGCATGTTCCCCTTGAAAGTATAGGGGTGAAAGCAGCATATCATGCTTGATGTACACCCATCATGCATCTCACGTGTGTCGCATTCATTTCCGACCCATCACAAACTCAACAAACGAGATAAAGACTTCCACATGGTTTTCACCTCTATTTTCATCCAACCTAATAATCTATAACTCTTTCTAGTCCCATCCTCGTTTGCTCACATATATGCCCACCAGCATGCATGTACTTGCTCCATCTCCATCATCCACACATATAGCGAGCTATACATCGATCTAGCGCGATAGGGCAATTTACGAAAATAAATAAGCTAACCTCAGTTGTACGTGCAACAATTGTAACAAACCCTCAATCTCAAATTAATTAGGGTTAATCAGGGCAGATTTGGGGCAGGGCTATGTCGCCCCCCAACCCTCATCAGGACCCTATAGTACTCCTCCTCTTTGTGTCAACACATGCTCCCTATATAACAAATGTATAGCAATTGTCAAAAAAAAAATGATATATTTAAAGTGTTTTAAGTGTAGTATTGTCAAAAAAAAGATTTTGTTACGTTTAGATTTTCATACTAATATATTTTTTTATTTAAAAAAAAATTTAAGGTTAAAATTCATCCCTCAACAATATTTTCTGATTGCCCTGGGGTTAGCTATATAAATCAGACACTTCCACTAGCTAGTAAATATTAGGCTCTCTTAATTAATTTCCACAGCTTTGGCATGCAATCAAAACCCTCTTTTATATATATATATATATATTTTAAGTCTTATACTTAACTTGATTTTCGGGTTGAGAATAAAATGTTTTACATTGGTTGGCAGCATATCAGAACTCTATCTCCTTTTTTATTATTAGGATTGGAGACCTGCTATGCAAAGCATGAGAGAACGCATTAAATGAAAAGAGTGCTTCTTAATTTTAAAGGAAATTAATGATTGATGCATGAATTTGAATAGCGTTTTTCACCCTATATGTGTACGACTATATATATAATAAGCATTTCGCTAGCTAGGGTAGTAGGCTGAGAATGTTAATATCATGGATTTTGGTAAGTGTCAATTCAAAATAATGGGCAATCTAGCTAGCTTTCTTGTATCAATTTGACAAGTCCTTGTTACCAAGGATAATCAAACAGTAGGAAAGCTTGGTTTTAGCGAGGACACATGCATGCATGATTGTACGTTCGATCTCTAATAGTTTGATTATAGACTTTTATATATATATATATATATATATATATATATATATATATATATATATATATATATATATATATATATGTTGTAAATTGAGTTGAAACTTGCTAAGAACTGAAGAATGAAATAGAAGACTAAGAACTTTTACTACTATAAACTATTACTACAAAGGAGAAGAGAAGAAATGAGATAGTTGGAATGCGATGTTTTTATTCAACTTGGTGTGTTTTTACAATGAGGTTAGCACCCTTTATATATGTCATTTGGTGATGATGATAAATGTACTTTATACAATGTGTACAAGTAACACATACACCCCATGTCATACAATACATTACAAGTAATTTGACAATACATAGAAGAGTTGGTGTACATTGGAAATGGTTACAAGTAACATGACAATAAATAGACAAGTGGAGGTACTATTAAGTGAGAAATACAAGTTACATGACTACACAATATGTTGGTGTACATGCATGGTCATCCATACTCCACAACACTCCCCATTGGATGACACTTGCTTAGAGATTGTACCTCGTTAAAACTTCTACTAACAAAAATTCAGTGGGAAAAAATATAGTAAAAGAAAAAGAGTACACTATTCTCATAAAGATTAAGATTGGTATAATATTGTTAAGATTGCCTCATTAAAAACCTTGCTATGAAAACTCAATGGGATAAAACCATAGCTAATGGAAAAAGAGTGCAATACACTAATCAATAACTCTCCCTCATGTGAACATCAATGAAACTTGTTCAGTTTCTTTACTTGCAATGTCCTTAAGTTTACGCAAGTCAATACCATATGTAAGCCTTTTAAATGTCGTAGTTGGTAAGACTTTTGTGAATAAATCAGCAAGATTATCACTCGATCGGATTTGTTTGACATCACTTTCACCATTCTGAGAAGCTCATGTGCATAAAAGAATTTTAGAGAAATATGTTTTGTTTTGTCCCTTTTATTAATCCTTCACTTAATTATGCGATACATCTTTGCATTATCTTCATATAAAATGGTTGGAGAATCTTTTATTGAATGCAATCCACATGATTCTTGAATATGTTCAATCACGTTTCTCAACCATACACATTCACGACTTGCATCATAAATGCAAGCAAGTACTTAGAATGATTGGAAGAAGTAGCAACCATAGTTTGTTTTCTTGACTTCCATGATACATAATATCACGGTGAATACATATCCCATTTGAGAACGGGCCTTGTGGGGATCAGATAAAAATTCAAAGATCAAGATAACCTTGAAGATTCAATTTTACCTCTCGAGTAAAATAAACCCATGTCACTTGTTCCTCGAAGATATCAGAAAACATGTTTAACACCATTTCAATGTCTTCGAGTTGGTGAAGAGTTGTATCTTGCAAGTAGGTTAACAACAAAAACAATGTCAGGTCTTGTACAATTTGCAAAATACATAAGTGCATCAATTGCACTTAAATATGGTACCTCCGGACCAAGTAGCTCTTCATCACTTTCATGAGGTCGAAATGGATCCTTATGCACTTCAAGTGATCTGACAACCATTTGAGAGCTCAATGGATGGGCCTTGTCCAAATAAAATCTTTTTAATATTTTTTCAATATAATTTGATTGATGGACAAGTACTCCACTTGAAAAATGTTCAATTTGCAAACCAAGACAAAATATTTCCAAGTTTTTTCA
Source organism: Stephania cephalantha (assembly GCA_039657325.1). Lineage (NCBI taxonomy): Eukaryota > Viridiplantae > Streptophyta > Magnoliopsida > Ranunculales > Menispermaceae > Stephania > Stephania cephalantha. Next base: position 3,745,623 of record CM077576.1, on the reverse strand, counting down.
TCTCGAATTCCTTTTTCAAGTATTCAGATGTTCTAACGATGTCATCGTGGTTTCCCACTATATTTAAATCATCAACATATACAACAATAATCACAAATCCTGTTGATGATCTTTTAATGAAGACACATGGGCAAATCAGATTATTTACATATCCTTCTTTAAGTAAATAATCACTAAGACGTTTGTACGACATTCGTCCGGATTGTTTCAATCCGTACAAAGACCTTTGTAATTTTATAGAATGCATGTTATGAGGTTTTGATTTTATTTCTTCGGATATTACAAATCCTTCAGGAATTCTCATATATATCTCATTGTCTAGAGATTTGTACAAATATGCTGTAACGACATCCATTAAATGCATATCAAGCCCTTCAGAAACTGCAAGGCTTATCAAGAACCGAAATGTGATTGCATCTATAACAGGAGAATATGTTTCCTCATAATCGATGTCAGGTCTTTGTAAAAAACCTTGAGCTACAAGTCTTGCTTTCTACCTTGTAACTTCATTTTTTTCGTTTCTCTTTCGTACAAATACTCGTTTATATCCAACAGGTTTTACGTCATCTGGCGTTTGAACAATCGGTCCAAAAACCTTTCATTTCCTTAACGAGTCTAGCTCTGCTTGGATAACCTCTTGTCATTTTTGCTAATCAGGTCTTTTTCGACATTCGTCCACTAATCGTGCTTCTGGATCATCATCATTTTCACATATTTCAAATGACACACTGAAAGCAAATATATCATCAGAAACAATTTTATTTCGATCCCAAATCTTACCAGAGTTTAAGTAATTTATTGAAATCTCATTATTTTCATCTTTTTCCTCTTTTTCTAGAGGCAGTTGTTCTTCGTCAGAATTAGCTTGTTCTGACAAATCCTTATCAAAGTCAGGAGTATTTTGATTTGTATTTATTTTTACTCTCATTTTCCTCTTTCGAGGAATTGTATCATTTGAACCAACTAGTCTTCTACGCTTAGAGCGTTTCGTTGGTTCTTGTGCATTTTGTTGCACAGAGACATCAATTCTTGCAGGAGCATTTACAGCTGGAATATGTGATTTTGTCACTTGTTTTGCATCAGTAAATGCATCAGGTTATTAATTGTGATTTGTTGCAAATGAATGATCCTTTGAACTTCAGGTTCACATTGATTTGTGTGTGGATCATAATGTGATAAAGTTGATGCATTCCAAGCAATTTCGCGTCATTCCTTTTGAATTGACTTCTTATTTCCCACCATAATGGTGGGAAAATTGCTTCATCAAAGTGACAATCAGCAAAACGTGCAGTAAATAAATCCCCTGTTAAGAGCTCAAGGTATCTTATAATGGACGATGAATTAAATCCAACATAAATCTCAAGTTTTCGTTGTGGACCCATCTTAGTTCTATTGGGAGGTGGTACAGGAATATACACTGCACAACCAAAAATTTTCAAGTGTGAAATATTTGGTTATTGACCTAAAATGAGTTGCATGGGGGAATGTTCATGGTATGCAGTAGGCCTATAACGAATGATAGATGCTGCATGAAGGACTGCATGTCCCCAAACTGAAGTTGATAACTTAGTTCTCATAATTAAAGGCCTAACAATTAATTGAATGCATTTGATCAGAGATTCTGTTAAACCATTCTAGGTATGCACGTGTGGAACAAAATGTTCAATGGTAATTCTTATAGACATGCAATAATTTTTAAATGCTTGATATTGAAATTCTCCGGCGTTATCAAGACGGATGGTCTTAATTGGGTTGTCAGGGAATTGTGCTCTTAACTTAATGATTTGTGTTAAAAGTCTAGCAAATGCAACATTGCGGTTCGAAAGCAAAAAAACATGTGACCACCTAGTTATGCATCTATCAAAACCATGAAATATCTAAATGGTCCACAGTGAGGATGAATAAGTCCACATATGTCTCCCTGAATGCATTCTAAGAAAACTGGGGATTCCATAACAATTTTACTTGGGGATGGTTTAACAATCAATTTACCTCGATAACAACTAGCACAATTATAATCACCAGTTGAAAATATTTTGTGACTTCTTAAAGGTTGTCCATGCGAATGATTAATTATTCTTCGCATCATTGATGATCCTGGATGACCAAGCCGGTCATGCCATAAAATGAATGTCTTTGGATCATTAATTTTCCTATTTAAGACGACATTCGTTTCGACATGTCTTATATGAGTAAAATATAATCCAGATGATAAAGCTGAGAGTTTTTCTAACACTTCTTTTTTGTCATTTGAAACCAATGTGACAGAGAAATTATCTATTATTTTCATTCCTGGTTTCAATGTGATATCCATTTTGTCGAATATCTTTAAAGCTGAGTAAATTTCTTCTGGATTTTTCAGAGTATAAGGCATTGTCAACATGAATTGTTGTTCCCCTAAGAAACATAATATTTGTTCTTCCAGAGCCATTAATCAAATTGGAGATGTCAGATATTGTTTGAACATTAGCCTCAGCTAAGTTCAAATTGGAGAAATATTCTCTGTTTTTAAGGATTGTGTGCGTTGTAGCACAATTAGCAAGACATATATCGTTCTTGTTTGATTCATGATTTGAACACATGATTTGTTGATCCATCTATACAAATAATATTTTGTGAATTAGAAAAAGAGTCATATTTCATTCATAATAAGAAATTAGTACATATAACTAAGAAGCGTAACAAAAACTAATACATAAAATTATTGAAAATCTTTACATATGATCATTAAAAATATCGAGATTAGTGTTTGAATCATCATGAAAAGTCGGGACATCCATATAATTGATATCCGACGATCCATCTCAAACGATGTGAAGTTCATCTCAACTGTTTTGCCTTTCTCCTTTAAGGAGGCTTGATAAAGATCAATAAAATGCTTAGGCGTGCAGCATACATGAGCCCGGTGGCCTTTTAGACCACACTTGTGACATGGTTGGTCACGATTACGAGGATGCCCATTTTCAGCTGTATTTTTCCCCTTATTCTGAACGACGTCATTCTTATTCCATTTATTTTGGAACTTATTGCCACAAAATTTAGAATAAGGCTTGTCACGATCTTTGCTGATTGATCATTTCTCATTTCCACGTCCGTGGTTTTTCTTTCCTTGACCGTTTTTATGGTCATTATAAGATGCTGCATTTGCTTCATTAATTGAAGCGGAACCAGTTAGATGGGAGTTGTGGTTCTTCAATAGAAGCTCATTATTTTGTTCAGCCACCATGAGACAAGAAATTAATTCTGAGTACTTTTTAAATTGACGCGCTCGATATTGCTGTTGCAACAACAGATTCGAGGCTTGAAAAATACTGAATGTTTTTTCCATCATTGCCTCATCAGATATATTTTCTCCACACAACCTCAAACGAGGGGTAATATTAAACATGCATGGTGGAATTATACTCACTGACTGTTTTGAAATCATGTAGCCTAAGATTCAGCCAGTCGTTTTGAGCCTTTGAAAATATCACCATTTTTTTGTGATCATATCGCTCTTTCAAGCTTAACCAAAAGGTGAGATGATCTTTTATAGTGAGATACTCACTTTTCAGACCTTCATGGAGATGATGGCGAAGGAATACCAATGCTTTCGCACGGTCTTGCATTGATGTTTCATTTCCTTCTATAATAGTTTCTCCCAAGTCTTTAGCTTGAAGATGTATCTCGACATCCAGTTGTCATGACAAATAATTATTTTCAGTGATATCAAGAGCAACGAACTCAAGTTTTTGAAGGTTTGTCATAGTCTGAAAATATGTCAAGAAATTGAGTAAATAGTTTTTCTATTTTATATAAAATAAATAATATACGATTAAATATATGTTCACAACTTGATTATTAATATGCAAAATGTACTACTTGTATGAGTTGGTGGGACAACCTTCAGGTTGGGTGGCGAGACGAAGTCTACTTAAAACCATGCATCATCGAACGGGATAACCCGTCTCCCTTTCAATAATTAGCTTTACCGGAGAGAAGGCTTACCCACTATCAACCCAAACTCATAACATTATTTGCAATATAAAAAATCAAGAATAAAACATAATTAATCGTTTGTAGTATAGCGAGAAAACTAGTTATGTCACATATTGACTTGTGATTTCTGATGTAGAAGATCGTACAAGGCGCAACTACAGAGCATACTTTCGCAATCGGTGACGTTATAACGCATAGTATATGAATAAAATATGCATATAGAAGTGATGCATGTAATAAAAGGAAGCAACCATGATAATATATAAATAAATTGAACTTATTTAAATAACAAAAGTTATACCTTCCTAGCTTTGTCTCCTTAAAAGCCTTCTTGAACTTCAAGATCTCCTTAATGTTAGAGCAAGCTCGTGCTGATAATGTGTTGTAAATTGAGTTAGAACTTGCTAAGAACTAGAGAAGGAAATATAAGACTAAGAACTTTTACTACTACAAACTACTACTACAAAGGAGAAGAGAAGAAATGAGATAGTTGGAATGAGATGTTTTCATTCAACTTGGTGTGTTTTTACAATGAGGTTAGCACCCTTTATATAGACAATTTGGTGATGATGATAAATGTACTTTATACAATGTGTACAGTAACACATACACCCCATGTCATACAACACATTACAAGTAATTTGACAATACATGGAAGAGTTGGTGTACATTGGAAATTGTTACAAGTAACATGACAATACATAGACAAGTGGAGGTACTATTAAGTGAGAAATACAAGTTACATGACTACACAATATGTTGGTGTACATGCATGGTCATCCATACTCCACAACAATATATATATATATAAACATCTCTGATATATAATCTTTTGCATGCATGCTTGCTCTATTTTATATGAGAAGTAACTCGGTCAAATTGCTACAACAGTAAAAGCGAAGACGGGGTTATGTAAGTTAAATACACGACCTCAATTTTGATTTTTTGGTATGCAAAAATTGTTCAGGCTACTAAGGTACACTCATGCTGATTACACCAGGACCTCGTGAGAATAGTCTGGCTCGCCTGAACGCCCATGAATATATATATATATATGAGAAGTTATATAAGGACCCGAACCTTATTTGGAGGTGATTTAATTTGATGGGTTGATAAGTTGGTTTATTTAAAAAAAAAAAAAAACTCAATAATAAACTGAATACTTGAGTGACTTAATGATTTGTTATGTGTGGTTATTTTGGGTAACTAAAAGTTGGGGTTTGAGTCTGAAAAGAAGTCAAAGAGAGGGGTAAGAAGTTGGTTTGTTTCTCATTAAATAATAATAATAATAATAATAATAATAATAATAATAAACTTATCAAAAGAGAGTACATCCTGCGGTTTTATTTCACACCCAAAGTACTGATCATATATGCATTAATTAATTCCATGTACTAACCAATACATTAGAATTAAAGTACTACTTAGTGGTGCTACGTACTCTCTATCTATACGTTCATTCTCTGGAATTCAAGATCTATCAATCAGTCATATAGCATACCCCTAGCTTATTGATTTCTCTTTTGAAGATGCTTTATCTTTTTAACTTTTTGGTGAGGCAGTCGCAGATAGTATTGCACTTCTAGTTGAGCTTAAAAAGAATGATCTCTTGCACATATTGACGTGTGCAACATGCATGCATTATTCAAAGTCAATTAGCTTTCCAATATTTGACCCGTTTGTTGCCAAATTGTCTTACAAGATGGCCTTTGGTTTGGTTAATAGTGTTTGGTCAACTTGGTTAATAGTGTTTGGTTAATAGTGTTTGGATAGTAATATGTTATCCGGGCACGGTAACCAACTTCCGCTAATCAACTTCAACTTAAAGATGTAAAATTTCATTCTAAAAGTCATCGATTGATATTAATTGATAAAGATCTACATGTACAATTATATATTTTATTATGAAGTCACATTTTTTTGATGTGGGATAAATAAACTTTCGACCCACACACATCTCTAACAAATTAATAGAGTCGTCCATATAATATATATATATATATATATATATTCTCTAAACCACTAAGGTACGCATCTCAAACCACTAAGGTAGCATCTACTATATCTGGACTATAGCCCAAGATACTTTGTTGTGACCCATTCGTACGTATAGTAAATTAGTAAAAATAAAAAATAAAAAAGGCCAAATTAGCCCACCCCTGAAACGCTACATAAAAAAATATTTTTATAACATCTAAAAATGTGTTATACTACGTCGTTAAAAATTATTTAATATATAATCAATATGTAACAAAATTATTTATAATTAAGAAATTAATATGTAATGATATATAAATTTAATAAAGTTTTTATTTTATAATATTTAATCAATCACTTACTATTATTTTTTTGTCATAAATAATATTAAGTTTTATGTTAATTTAAAATTTAATAAATTTTAACAACATATTGTAAAACATCATGATTAAGTGTTGTAAACCACCCTGGCTCCGAATCAGAAACCTTTCACATCCAATGTAAGAATGCGGGAGAGGAATGTATTGAGGTAAATTCAAATGAAAAATTACCTTCTAATTATGAAAAAAAGTATTTTGAAGTTATATACATAATTATTAATCAAAATGGGACGACCTAATGATCAAGATCCGGAGGATCTATTTAATTAAGATCCGAGGACCTATTTAATCAAAATCCCTAGGATCTGCCTAATCAAACATATGAACAATTTGGTTGTTTGGTTTTTTGGATTGATGTGTTTTTGTTGCTAGACTTATAGTGTGATTACCATAGAGATAATCATTTGACATCGATCCTCGTTGTTGGTATCGTGACCCCTTTATATACATAGTAAATTACTAGAAAAAATAAAAAAATGGCTAAGCTAGCCCACCCTTAAACGCTACATGAAAAATCTATATCTATATATTTATGATCTATATATTGGTTAAATTTTAGGTGTGCCACGTGACGATTTGGAGCCTTCTCGTAGCCACATTGCATGTCCCCCCCAAGATGCAGGTTTTATCAAGTTATATTTGGTATGTGTCACTTGGCAATTTCGAGTTTTTTCACAATGTCACGTGGCATGTACATTATTTGGTATGCCAAGCTATATTTGGTATTTACATTAAGTTGAGTAATTATCTAAAAATATCTTTGTTAACTCTAATAGAATAAAATAAGATCTTTAACGTTTCAAAATACTTACTATATGTGGATGGTTTCAATTTTAAAACTCCCACTATAAATTCAAAACATCATCTCTTCTTTTAATATTAGTTTTTATTACATGATTCGTAACTCACATATCTTCTATAAGTTTTTTTTTAAAAAAATTATCTTTGTTAACTCGATTAGAATAAAAGAAGATATGTATCGTTTAAAAACTCGAAACACCCTTTAAAATTAGTTACTACTTTAAATTCAAAACATCCCATTCCTCACTCTTATTTTTTTTTTCAAAAAAAAAGAAAAAGAAAACGTACGTTAACTCTAATTAGAACAAAAGAATATCTTTAATTAAGACACAAAATTGATCTTAAACATTTCAAAATTCAAAACCCTGCAGAACTAATTAGTTACTACATTAAATTGCATTTTTTGACTTAACCTTAAATGATAGATTATATAAAGATCGTGGCACAAAGAAAACTTGCTTACATTCTATAATTTTTTGTCAATGAGATGCATCTTTACCATTTTTTTCTCATTTCGCAAAGGTTTTGTTATATTTTTATTTCAATTGGCTCTATCAAATTTTCTTATTTCTGATGTAGATTATTAATTTTATTTTTGATGTAGTCCACCGTATTTTATCTTTGATCATGTAATGTATGAGTTTGTAGCTATGTCTCCTATATAGATATTTTATATTTATATTTGAATTTAGAATAATTTTTCGATTATGGAATGTACAAGCCTTTAACTTGCTTCTAATTCTACAAAGTTTTTTATATATATTTTTATTTCAATTGGCTCTTTCCACGAAGATCTTAAATATTTTTACTTCAATTTTTTATCAAATCTGACGTAGATTATTAACTAATTTACATTTTTGATGTAGTGTATTACTATTGCGTTCGAGTCCATCGATAACTACATAATATTTTGATCTAATACTAATAATCGATCTCTCATATATACTAATACTCAGAATTATCCCCAGCGCGAAGTGTAGGATGCCGACTAGTATTTTTATAAAATCTAAAAATGTTGTTACACTACATTGTTAAAACTTATTTAATATCTAATCAATATGCAAATTATCTATAATTAAGAAATTAATGTGTAATGATTTATAAATTTAATGAAGCTTTTTGTTTTATAATATTTAATCAATCACTAACTATTATTTCTTTTGTCATAAACAATATTAGGTTTTATGCTAATTTAAAATTTAATAAATTTAACAACGTATTGTATAACAAGATGATTAAGTGTTATAAAAGATTTTCTTATAGTGAAAGTAATACCTTAGCTATCTTTGATCTAGTTTAGGGAGCTTAAGATTTTGACTATGCCACTGCTCACAATTACTTTGATATAAGCAATTAATCAATTTCTTTGCCATCAAAAAAATGCGCTAAACTATTATATATATAATATATATATCAGGTATGCTCCACGGATGGATTGTGCACGGTGTATGTATTGGTAATGAGATGAGCATCGATATGAGGTTATCCACAAGAGGACATAATGTTTAAAATGATCTCGCAACAAAAACTAATTAAAGTTATCCTTAGCAATTAATCAAGCAAATACAATTACTTGTAAAATTCTTCAAATACCTCTTAAATATTTGTAAATTTTTTAAAAACCCACTGTGTGTCCGAACTCATTAGTCGAAGTAGATTTATTGTTAATTAATTAATTAACAGGTGATCAAAAAGATGAGATTATCCACAAGAGGAGAAATAATCATTCCCCATGTTGGAGGTACATTAAGCTTTTTCATTTTACTAAACTTTTAGGGCCAACCGGTACTCTGTCATCTGATTTGAATTGTGAAAAGAAATTAATGCTAGCTAGATTAATTGCATTAGAAATCAAAGGCATGTAATTCAAGTAAGAAAAGTGCAACTTATCCAACAAAAAAAAAAAAAAAAGTAAGAAAAGTGCAAGCCATATATGGCGTCTACCATATCTATAAAAATCTAATCAAAATGAGAATGATGATTAATAAAATCACCGACTAAGTAAGACTTTTGACCGACTTGGGCCCTTCTTTGCGTTGCATGGCATAGCTTTTGCTTAAAATCAATTAACTAAATTATTAGCAACCTTTTGAGAACAATTTATGAAGCGTATGCATGGTTTCCAAGGGACAACCTACATGCACATGTAACTCATAACTAATAATCTCTCTCGCGCTTATGTAGTTATATATATATATATATATATTGAGAACATGTCAAATAATTAGTGGAGTTACTATTTATTGATTGTCATTCTGTATTGAATATAAATAAAATATTTAATTACTTATATATAAATGTCAATCGATCTCATGCCTTTTTTCCCCTTTTTGGCCTCTTAATGTCCAAGATAACCTTATATACAGTTAAAAAAACACCTTTTATAATTTGATTTTTTCTAGTTCTACCACTATTAAAGATATTTACTCTAAAATTTTAAGAGTTGAATTTTGTTAAAAAAAAATTAACATATATATATATATATATATATATATATATGCATATTATTTTTATTTAGGCATCCTTAAACGATAATATATAAAACTAAAATTTAAGCGAATAAATGAGAACTTAAAAAATGCGATTATGGTTTTAAATAAACAATTATGTGAAGAAAAATTAAAAAGTGGTAATTGAATGAGAAATAAAAAGGAATCAATTAATTGAAGCAAGAAGTTACGAGGTCGAACTCTATTAAGGCGGTAATTTTTTTTTTTATTAAAAAAAGAAAGAAAGGGTTGGATTTGTAACTTTTTTGTGGAAGCTAGCTAGCTAGCTAGGTAGGAAGTAAGGACGAGAGTGATGAAATCATCCTCATGATTGAAGGCATTAGGGAGTGTACTGTCTTTGGCAGGACATGCTGGGACCTACCCATGTGTGGACATTTGTCACTCCCTCTCTCTCTGCTTTTTCTTTTTGATTAAGTACATTTCTTTTTTTTTTTTTAATTTTTTACAAGTAAACAACAACTGCTTCGCTTCAATACACGAACCTACGACCTTACGCCTCGATAAGCGCGCACAGGTGCATCGTGTGGCGCGGACTCATTGGGTGCGCCATCTCGATAAACACGTGAGTGAAAAAATAATTTTCCTTTAAAAAAGGTATGTATCGTCGATCTCGTTTGAGATGTTTAGAGCATCCATAATGAGTAAACGAGCAATCTTGCGGGCTCATGCGCATTAATGTACATGGTGCCTATCAAAATTAATTTTATTTTTTTAAATGACTTAAAATTAATTTTATTTTTTTAAAGAACGATGATGTGATTGTGAGTCACATAAAGCGTGTAACGAAAGGTTTAACTATTATAAGAGTAAAGCGTAGTAGAGAGCATGTAATGCAATAATGATGTGACACTCCGTTAACTCGAAATTAATTAATGACTTTTTTTTGAACAAATAATTCGATTAATGAATCATTGTGCTTTTATTACATCAATTGATTCTATGTTTTTTCTTGTATTTTATGGTACAAATATATTGAGAGATTTCAGTGAGAGGGATCGAGGTTTTCGAAATTCATATTTTCCTTTGTAAAATAAAACAATTATTTTTTTGAAGATAGAATTTTTTTGTTTGATAATTAAGAAAGAAATTAACTTGTTCGCGGTGGGAATCTAACTCCCAACTTGTTACACCTATAACTCCATACTTAATCCCTGGGCCACCCAGGTTGTTGGTTTTTTTAAATATATAATAAACATATAAAAAGATGAAAAAAGAGAGTATGTGCGGATCGATGGATCGATACTAATTAATAATTAGCTATTAGATCGATATGTATCGATAGCCTGCTATCATACAACCTAACTCGGAGTAGTCGAGTAATCTAAATAGGAAAATGCTAAAATGACAACAAATGACACCTCTACATGATTTGGCGTGCGAACCCATTCATGAGAGCCTTTCGAGTGCGTCTCGAGATAGACACCATACATGTTATGCTCAATAAACTATTTTAGACACATTCATTTTTACGTAGCTCACGTACGTCACATAATTGAAGTGTCACTTGGGTTTCATTTCTAGCATTTTCCATCTAAATATACCGCGAGGGTTGCAAGACACTCAAAAAAAAGAAAAGAAATTTGTGTGAAAAAGTGGAGCCCGCCACAATGTTCGAACATGTGCTTGCTTATTCTCACTCCCTCCCCTTTAACTCCTAACCGAAAATCACGGGAGTTAGAGACCTTTTAATTACTCTCAGAGTCCCTCTCTCCCTCTCTCTCTACATTGGCGAGACGAGGTCGTCCGTCGTCCACGACAACAACAACAGTTTGTTTGGGCTAATGCCGCCTAGGTCGATGTTCATGCCATACTGTTGTTGTTGATCTGTTTTTTCAATGCTCCCAATTCCGTTCCTTTAGATCCATCTCCAACCAGAGATAACGACCTAGCTTACATCACATTGTCACCATACCCCAATATTTTTCTCAACGGGATAATGATATGGTGACATCCTTTTGCTGCATACTCCTCTGATAAAAAAAAAATATGTTTTTCTAGCAAAAATATTTTGGTCAAAATTATAAGTCGTTTTTAGAATTCGAAAATGTATTTATTATTTTTTTTTTCCAATTATACCATAATACAATTTAAATATTTATAATTCTTCAATTCTTCAATTCATTACCAACCAATTGAGTGACCTAGCTAATGGTTTGGTATGAGATTTAGAAGTAAGAGGTTTTAGTTCAAACCTTGGCAGCTGGGTGCAAAAGTTGTTTCTTTCTTATCATTTTTTTTTTAATTCATTTAATGTCAAAGGGAATGTATGTAAATTACACTTATAATTAAGGTTGTTTTAGATCTTGTGTCTTTACCTTAAACAACTTATATTTGTGACAACTCTAATTATTATTATTTGATATAGGAAACAATGTTAGGATTCATGACTTCAATTGAACAGATTAATTAAACGATAACAAAAAGACTCAATATTACTTCAAATTAATTAGTTGGTATATATATATATATATATATATATATATATATATATATATATATATATATATATATATATATATATATATATTTATTGCACTCGATTTAATTAATTAGTGTAGTTGATGATGTGCTTTCTTAATCTTTAAATCCTTTTAATTAATGTGACCCAAGTTAGTTTTGGTCCACCATTACATCCTCGATTTTGTCTAATTTCTATGAAATCAAATTTTCTAGCTAATAAGGGCATTTGTAAGCAGTCTTTAGAGCTGTCTAAACCACCTCAGCTAATCTTCGCGTCAATATATATATATATATATATATATAATATAGGTGTTACTTTTATTTTTCTTTAAATTTATTTAAACCAATTAATTAATCAAAATGTATAGGGCTTGGTTGAGAAGGTAACTAATAAGGGCATTTGTATGCACATAATTTAGGAACATTTAATTAGCTTCGTTTTAAAAATTTAGTGGACTTTGTTGCAAAACGTCACGCCAATAAATACGATAATACAAGAGTGATGGTAACGGTTCTTGGACGACCCATATGTAGAGGACCACCCGAGGCCACATATCTTCACATGTATCAAATAATGCTACCTCATCACTACAAATCAAAATTATTATTATTATTATTATTATTATTAATATTAATATTATTGTTATTATTATTATTATTATTATTATTATTATTATTATTATTATTATTATTATTATTATTATTATTATTATTATTATTATGTGCATTCAAGTCTCTTGATCTCCCAACAAAACCTCATTCTAATGTTGGTTACTGTAAGAATAGAGTAATTGAGTAAGGGGAGGAGAGGGAGCATGGGTCGGCACGTAGGATTCAAGCGTCAGGCCGATGGGAGACGAGGACAGTAGCAGGATGGAGGACTGGATTGAGGTAGTGAGACGAGGAAAGCCCCAAATCTCGAAATCACCCATCATCGACTCTCAACACTTCAAAGAACTTGTTGTCTCATTCCACGTAGAGAAGAAGTTCTTCCAAGTGTTGAGAATGAAATAATGGGGAGATCGAATCTCCGAGTCGACGACTCGGACGGAGTTCACTGTTGTAACGACCCATGTTTCAAATGGACCACCACGGGGGCTGATGCGGGCCCACAACCTGGCCTACCAACGCCAGCTGTGTCCCACATGCCATCTCATCCACCATTTAGTCGTTATTATCCTCAAGAAAAAACAATTTTCTGTTTAAATTGTTAATGACCCAAAATCATCGTCTCTAATATTCTATTACTCCCAAATAAAACACAATAAAGTCTTTTAACATGTCAATTCATCTACTACGCAATAAAGGCATGCATTTAACTCTGATACCTAGCGTGGAAAACCCATATATCCTCAGCGATCAAAATGTACCTCAATGTATCAAATTATCAACAGTAAAGAGTCATAGTGTCTCACACAATCCCAAATCCCAAAATAAAACCAAATATGTATATACAAATGTACAGGTTTGACTATACGTCTTTGTATTCCGGTAGCTTGCCCTTGCCCCAGCTCGTACTAGGATCTACACTCAAGCCATCACAAAAAGACAGATGACGAGTCCAGAGTGAGTATTCCCAAGGAAATTAAGTGAGCAATACGGAAAGTAAGTACTGGGCTTTAAACAAAACAATTAAATAAACATGCGGAAATAAAATACAGGCAACTGTGCTCATCGCATGCATATGTAATTATGAAAACTCAAAGTGTGTGTTCCTAGCCCCTAGGGTCAGACTAGCGCCATACTTCGGACTCCCAACACACTACTGCCGGGGAGTAGCACTCAAGCAATGCCAGTATCTGGATCCGCTAGGTGGTCGGCGTGGAACCTACGACGCACCCACACGTGCCCATCACTATCTCGGGTAGCCCTATTCACCGAGATGGCACACGTGCTATGACCTAGTGGACGTAGACACAGAAATGGCACGGAGGGAGAGCCTCAACGTCCGTCCATTACAACACACCAAGAATAGAATAATGGAAATGTAAAGGGCTCATGTTCCAAATGGACCGCCACGGGGGCCGATGCGGGCCCACAACCTGGCCTACCAGCGCCAGCTGTGTCCCACATGCCATCTCATCCACCATTTAATCGTTATTATCCTCAAGAAATAATAATTTTCTGTTTAAATTGTTAATGGCCTCAAATCATCATCTCTCAATATTCTATTACTCCCAAATAAAACATAGCGGAAGTCTTTTATCATGTCAATTCATCTACTACGCAATTAAGTCATGCATTTAACTCTGATACCTAGCGTAGAAAACCCATATATCCTCAGATATCAAAATGTACCTCAATGTATCAAAATATCAACGAGTAGAAAGTCCTAGTGTCTCACACTTGTGATCCCAAATCCCAAATTAAAATAAAATATGTATATACAAACGTACAAGCTGGCTATACGTCTCTGTATTCCGGTAGCTTGCCCTTGCCCCGGCTCGTACTAGGATCTACACTCAAGCCATCATAAAAAGACAGATGACGTATAGCCAGGCTTATACGTTTGTATATACATATTTTGTTTTATTTTAGGATTTGGGATTATGTGAGACACTAGGACTTTCTACTGTTGATATTTTGATACATTGAGGAACATTTTGATCTCTGAGGATATATGGGTTTTCCACGTTAGGTATCAGAGTTAAATGTATGACTTAATTGCGTAGTAGATGAATTGACATGATAAAAAACTTCTTTCGTGTTTTATTTGGGAGTAATAGGATATTAAAGACATGATGATTTGAGGCCATTAACAATTTAAACAGAAAATTGTTGTTTCTTGAGGATAAAAATGATTAAATGGTGGATGAGATGGCATGTGGACACAAATGGGCTACTGGTAGGTTGAGCCAGTTGGGCCCGCATCGGCTTCGTGACGGTCCATTTGGAACATGGGCCGTTACATTTTGGTATCAGAGCGAGGTTTATGAACCTCGAGGAATTGGAAGTTAACTCTAATACGATTACATTGGTGGTCTCGTTTGATGAATAAACTTTAGATGTGGAAACCTGAAGGAAGTGCTTAGAGTCCTAGTTGGGAAGAGATGTGAGATGGGTAGAAATCCGGGATATACATGTTATATTTTGAGTGTATTATATGTATACGATACACGTATATTGGCATGGCTGATTGGGTGCACGTACTTCGATGCAAATACCGATGGACAGATAACCATCGAGATACCCCTAAACCCGAGGTCGGAGATACAGTGATTCGACGAGACCGACCTTGACATTGGAGTCATTGGCGCGGGCTATGGATGATCGGTTCGCGATGCTTATGGATATGTTGAGAGCTCGGAAGGTTATTGTTCCTCCTGTTGTTGTTGTGCCGCACCAGAAGACGATTATGAAGGCGGTCGTAGCGCCCTACTTCGATCGAGGTTCGGGTGCAAAGCGTCCATATCGAGAGAGAGAGAGGGCTACACCAAAGCAAGAGTACCGGTGGAGGCTGCGGTGGTGGTTACACCGCTACGACCGAGCAACCAAGCGATGGCGGTGACTTTTGGGGGTCGAGATGACATTAGAGGCGAAGAAGATGAAGAACTTCCTTAAGTTCTCTCGGGATACTTTTATGGGGCGGAGACCCAGAGGTAGCCGGGGAGGTGGCTATTATCCCATGGCGACTATATGATTTGCCGCGAGTTGAAGAAGTCGATTGGCGAGGTTATCTAGTTTTTGTTTGAGAGCCGATGCGGCGATTTGGTGGACTACTCAGGGCGAGTTCATCCTGTCATTACTATTTGGGCGAGTTCGGATGGTATTCATGGATGAGTACATACCGATGGAGGTCGGGGTTCGTTTGAGAGAGGATTTTTATCCATGGTCCAAGGTGATATGTCGATCACGGTCTACATGGAGAGGTTCCGATATCTGTTGTCTTACTCCATGGTCATAGCAGGTATCGACCGACTGCAGATCTACTATTTTGTCCGGGGTCTGGATGAACGGATAGCGAGCACAGATGTATCTAGCGGAGCCCGTACTCTGATTGAGGTCTATGACCTGTGCCTCGCACAAGAGACATACATGGTGCAGAGGGCCAATCGACGAGCGATTCAGGCTGCACTGCAGGGTTAGCAGAGTAAGCCAATATCAGGTTCTTGGTCTGAGTAGAGGTCGAAGAGACAGATGAGGGATCAGGATCGACCGAGATAGGTCCAGAGACCTCATCGAAGAGATTGGAAGTCTGATCAGGATAGCCGAGAGGATTGAGATCGACGTGATGACCGTCAAATGGCATATTATACGTCTTCTGCACCAATTGATCGATCAGCGACGAGAGGCATGACGGAGGTCCGAGAGGCCAGAGTCAGACGCCGAGTAAGAGGAGTTTTGGCAGATCAAAGACTCACACGTGTTACCATTGCAGTCACGTGGGGCATATTTTGGCAGATTGTACTAGACCAACATCAGTACCACCACAGACGGAGCAGGCCAGAGATAGGGCTTAGTCTGCAGCATTTGGGGTCGCGCAGCCGGACAGGGAGGCGACCAGACAGCTAGTTGAGGGTACGTTATCGTCTGTACGTGTACGCTTTATGCATATTATGATGGATTCGGTAGTACTTTGTCTTTAATTTACGGACGCATGGTAGGGAAAGTTAGGGTTACCTACAGTGCATCGTATGCCAAATTCAAAGAAGTGCGCCTTTTGGCGATTGAGGTGAAGTTCTTGGGCCATGTCATCAGTGGTCAGGGTATATCTGTTGATGGTAACAAGATTCGGGTGATTATTGAGTGGAAGACACCCGAGTCTGTATCTGACATCCAGAGTTTCTTGGGTTTAACAGGATATTACATGCGCTTTGTGCAGGACTTCTCGATGATTGCAACGCCGTTGACGAGACTGACCAAGAAGGATGTTAGATTTGAATGGTCACATGAATGTGAGGATACTTTCTAAGAGCTGAAGATGAAGTTGACTTAGGCACCAGTTTTGGCTTTACCGGTGGCAGGTAAAGGTTTTTCAATCTATACTGATGCATCGGGCACTGGGTTGGGTGGCGTGTTGATGCAGGATGGACACCCAGTGGCCTATTTATCTCGACGGTTGAGACCTCACGAGGTGAACTATCTAGTGCACGACTTGGAGCTTGCAGCGATCGTGTTTGCACTGAAGGTCTGAAGGCATTACCTGTATGATGAGAAATTTGTGTTGTACAAAGACCACCAGAGTTTGAGGTATTTGTTCACTCAGAGGGAGTTGAACATGAGACATCGGCGATGACTCGAGTTACTGAAGGACTATGACTTCACCATTGAGTATCATCCGGGTAAAGCGAATGATGTAGCTGATGCGCTGAATAGAAGCGGGATCGAGAGCCAGACAATACTGCGGCATATGACACATGAGCATAGGTTGCTTAAGGCATCGTCGGTGTTGTGTATGACAGAGGTTATTGCTGAGCTACATATTTCCTATTAGATGCGAGTTCCTACAGTGTTTCTAGAGCGGGTTGCTTAGTTGCAGAGAGCTGATAACCGATATGTGCGGATCAGTGGCGTGGCTCAGGATCCGGGGTGCACAAAGTGGTCTGAGGGGTCCGACGGTTGTTTGAGACACATGGGTCGTTTGTGGATACCAAGGGTATCAAAGCCCAGGGACAACATTCTCGAGGACGCACACCGGTCGCGATATACAGTTCATCCTGGTCGAACCAAGATGTATCACGATCTGCGGAGACTATTCTGGTGGCCAGAGATGAAAACTAAAGTGGGTAAATGCGTCTAGAGTTGTCATATATGCCAGCAGGTGGAGGGTGAGCACTTGAGACCGATCGGATTACTACGGCCGCAGTCCATTCCTCTATGGAAGTGGGAACACGTGACTATGGACTTCGTCAGTGGCCTACCTCAGACGACGAGGAGACACGATGCGATTTGTGTGGTTATCGACATGTTGAAAAGTCGTCACATTTTATACCGATCGCCATGAGATATTATGTTACACAGCTGAGCACTATCTTCGCGAAAGAGATTGTTCGATTGCGCGGTGTACCGGTCTCCATTGTTTCTGACAGAGATTCGAGGTTTACGTCGAGATTATGGGAGAGTATGTAAGAGTAGTTTAGCACGCGTTTACAATTGAGTACTGAGTACTATCCTCAGACGGACGGGCAGTCAGAGCGATTGATTCAGATTCTCGAGGATATGCCCAAGGTGTGTATTCTACAGTTTGGTGGATCGTGGGAGGAGTACTTACCTTTGTCTGAGTTCGCCTACAACAACAGCTATCAGGCGAGTATCAGGATGCCACCGTTTAAGTCACTTTATGGTAGGCCCTGCAGGTCACCAACATGTTGGGCGACACTGGAAGATACAACGACTATAGGACCGAGGTTGTTGTTGACCACACTGAGAAGGTAAGACAAATCAGACAGAGACTTCAGGCAACGCAGGATAGGCAGAAGAAATATGCGGATAAATACCTTGAGGTTCTGAGCTACGAGGTTGGAGACTTATCGTATTTGAAAGTTTCGCCCTGGAAATGTCATCGAGGTTTGACATTAAAGGGAAACTAGCACCAAGGTTCATTAGACCGTTCAGAGTTGAGGAACGCGTCGGCAGAGTGACATATCGTCTGGAGTTACCACCGCAGTTGGCAGTGGTACACCCAATGTTTCATATTTCCATGTTAAGGCTGGCTAAGTCAGGACCGAGGCCTATGGTTGATGTACGTTAGATTGAGGTGCGATCTGACGTGTAATATGAAGAGCAACCTGTGGAAATCATGGATAGGAGGACTCAGATTTTGCGAAATAAGGAGATCCCAAAGGTTTTAGTTAAATGGCAGCATCACGGAACCGAGGGACTCACTTGGGAGCTTAAGTCTACTATGCGACGACGGTATCCCCACTTATTTCTTTGGTAAGTCGATTAAGTTTAATTTAAATCTCGGACGAAATTTCACCTAGTTGGCAATAATCGTAACGGCTGAATTTAATTCTTCATTATTTATGATGTGTTTGCAGACGTGGTTGACGGCTCGACGCTCGTGGGACCCGCAGTAAGACTTGTACGCGTTTTGAGCTAGGTACATGGTTATTTTTGTATCTTTGATTTGTCTAAATTATGGTGTTTACGTTAAAATAGATTAAAGGACATCGTAATTTATGGTATTATAGTACATTTGACGTGCGAGACCGTGTTTTAAGTAGTCGTCTCGATATACGTGTCGACACGGGCACGGGTGCGGTAGTTTAACCGACTTAACACTAGGCGGGGGACATAACACACACAAAATGAATAAAATTGACTAAATAATTAATATGGAATGTATATTTGGTGGTTAGGGACATGGTTGTACGCGTATGTCGCGGTTTGGGACGCGAAACCAGGCTTCGGAACACCCGAAAATGAACTTTTTGTGCTAAGAACAAGAGAAAACGAGTTAATGGTGTCACAATTGGAGTCATGAGGGGTTAGAATAGGAGGAAATGAGGTTCACTTGATCTCCTAGAGATGCACAAGTGAGGAGAGATGACAATTCAACTATAAAAGTCAAAGTGGACCATTTTCTACCACATTTGATCTCTCTTCATCATCTTATCCGAGATTTGAAGAGCAAAACCATGGTTTAGGGGATCAAACTTGGTGATTTGTGGAGCTTGGAGGGGTGAAAACACTAAAAGCAAGGTGAGAAACACACACACCACTTCTTTCTCTATCTTTTGATCATAATTTTGGAGGTGTGTAGTATCCCAACTGAAATTTCTTGTGCAGTATTTACTTTTGCTTTTGAATTCGTTTTCTGTTTTTTAGTACTCTATTCCTGGTGTGTTGTAATGGACGGACGTTGAGGCTCTCCCATCGTGCCATTTATGTGTGTACGTCCACTAGGCCATAGCACGTGTGCTATCTCGGTGAATAGGGCTACCCGAGAGAGTGATGGGCATGTGTGGGTGCGTCGTAGGTTCCACACCGACCACCTAGCAGATCCAGATACTGGCCTTGCTTGAGTGCTACTCCCGTGAGAGTACGTTGGGAGTCCGAAATATGGCTCTAGTCGACCCAGGGGCTAGGAACACACACTTTGAGCTTTCACTATTACATATGCATGCGATGAGCATAGTTGCCTGTATTTTATTTCCGCATGTTTATTTAATAGTTTTGTTTAAATTATAGTACTTACTTTCCGTATTACTCACTTAATTTCGTTGGGAATACTCACTCCGGACTCGTCATCTATTTTTTGTGATGGCTTGAGTGTAAATCCTAGTACGAGCGGGGGCAAGGGCAAGCTATCGAAATACAAATATGTATAGCCAGGCTTGTACGTTTGTATATACATATTTTGTTTTATTTTGGGATTTGGGATTGTGTGATACACTAGGACTCTCTACTGTTGATATTTTGATACATCGAGGTACATTTTGATCTCTGAGGATATATGGGTTTTCCACACTAGGTATCAGAGTTAAATGCATGACTTAATTGCATAGTAGATGAATTGACATGATAAAAGACTTATGCTGTGTTTTATTTGAGAGTAATAGAATATTAGAGACAGATGATTTGAGGCCATTAACAATTTAAACATGAAAATTGTTGTTTCTTGAGGATAATAATGACTAAATGGTGGATGAGATGGCATGTGGGACACAGCTGGCGCTGGTAGGTCAGGTTGTGGGCCCGCATCGGCCCATGTGGCGGTCCATTTGGAACATGTGCATTTACAATCGTAGATCGGGTGATGAGGAGTGTTTTTGGTTAGCCACCAACTCGCGAATCTATAGTGGATTGCGGTGACACGGTAAAGCGACAATTAAGCGAACAAATGGGACTTCCTTAGTAATGGATCTTTTTGTCAATAGCAAAAGGGCGGGGGCGTTAAATATTTGGAAAAGCGGGGCAAGGCGGGACAAAACGTTATCGTCCCCAGAAGGTGCTAAAAGAGATGACTGGAGGGATTGGGCCTATTGTCTTAGGAGGATGTGTATAACAATCAACTCGTATATTTGTCAAACGATCTCTCAGGAGAAAGACGAACGCTCACCGCTTCCTCAACATTGGGGGAGGAGTCAAGAAAGCACAGTGACCGCGAGTGATGATGCTTGCAGAAAACCAAGCGATAGAGCGAGAAGATGCTTAGCGGACAAGGAAATGGAGACGCAAACATCTCACACCCTAAAAGATTGGGATTATTCACTGGTAATTTTTTCGATCCTCTATCAACTAGGGATGAGATAAAATTGCTTTAACCGTGGGCGATTTATTGACCGCACAGTTCATCTATCAATTATCGGGGATGATAGAGCCTTCTTTTCATGCCGTAATTATCATGATCGAGATTGGGTTATTGGTCAGATCACCGAGATGGCAAGTACTATAATTATAGTTTTTCTCCTTGGCGCCCGAACACCATTTGAAAGATATGAGATTTGGGGGTAGAGATTGTTGGATCTCAATTGAAAACTTACCTCTCAACCTTTAGAACGATGTCGCGTTTAGGCGATTGGGGATAAATTTGGGGGTTGTTGGGAGTGGTGAGCACACCAGAGCTAGACAACTTTTAGAGAAGGTGATCATTCAAGTTCGAGGTATGCGAGTGTGGCTTTCTCCCAAGGGAATCGAATTTCCCTCTTTGGGGACGATACCGTGATGCTTATGGTGGAATGGATCGAACAACTCCCGGGTCTCTCACAAATTCTCTTTCAAATGAGGTCTCGACCAGGGGCTCGGCGAGGGTGGAGGAAAAGGAAACAGGTCGCAGGACATGATAGGTGTACGAAAACGACAAGCCCAAGGTGCACTGTAAACACATGCCGATGGTCAGATTCCAACGGGCAAATATCACTTCCTAGGGGTGACGTGGCAAGAGGAGAACCAAACATCTCAACGCGGGCTCTTATGACCAAACGGGGCGGGTGTAAATGGGTGCAACCCTCAATTGGTGCCTTTTATGAAAGTAGGGCCCGTAAAGGCGAGGAAGACGACAAGAATAGGCCTAAGAGACCACTATTTCAACCGTCCATATTTTGTTTCTTCTCAAAATAAGAAACCAAACACATTCATGGTGAGGCAGGAAACGAAGCCCCCGAGGCGTTGTATTGTCGCCTTTCTAAGCTGATGCGGATCCCCCTCATAGGGTTCTAGAGCTAACAGGGAGAGCATCGGAAGACCAAACCGAGAGTGAAGAGCCGAAGGGGCAAGGTTGCTTATCGGATGGTCGCATTCACTGTAGGGAGGTTACACTGAAACTTCTCAAACGCCCTATATCCGTCCTAAGGGGAAACAAAACGTCGACAGATGATGAGGTGGGTTTTGCCTCAAACGGGGGGGGGGAGGTGTTAGGGGAGGAGCCTACACAGACTTTTGCAGAGACTTCGAGCAGCAGTGAATCCGATATAGACTCCATGGAAGGACAAGAGGCCAAAGAGGTGTTTCTAGGGGACGATCCCATCGAGCCAATCGAGCGATTCCCTGGAGCGGTTGCTCATCCAGCGGGGAACAATACAGCTGAGTGCGAGATCGAAGCATTCAGTGACCTTTTAATTGAATTGAACGCGGATGGAAGATCTCTTAGCCCTTTTGATATTCAAGAGGTTCTTTGGGAGAATTGATCAATTCGTTTAACAGATGAGTCGAATGGTGGAGGAAAGAACCACACTAATGAGGAGATTCAAGACACCCTTCAACATTATGAAGGTCTAGCGATTCCGTCCGACGACCTCTCTCACATTTCGACTCAGAACGACTTGCCATGTGTGACATTACCATTACAGATGCGAACGAGGATGTTGGGCCATCTCGACCGGCAGGGAATAAAAGTCTACAAAAAGAGCTCAAGCGACTTCAATCTGGGATAAACTACGGGAAGTCGCGGGATCTCAGGTCGCTATAGTTTTTCAATGCAGATCTTATCATGGAACGTTTGGGGGCGGGGTCGATGGCCAAAAGGAGGCTCATTAAAGAGATAGTTAACAGGATTAATCCGGATCTTATAATACTTCAGGAAACAAAGTTACACAGGGTGGATAGAGGTATCATTGCAAGTCTATGGGGAGCTAGGTTCAAGGAGTTAGTCTATATCCCGTCGTTTGGTTCAAATGGGGGAATTATTATTTCGTGGGATGTAAGGAAAACTAAAGTGGTCGAGTCTATTGATGGAACCTTTTCTACATCCATTAGGATTATTGAAGAGGATGGATTCAGCTGGTGGCTTTCTGGTATCTACGGGCCATCGACTTATCATCATAGGGAGGACTTTTGGGTTAAACTGGCTGATTTGTATGGTCTCTGTGGAGAGAATTAGTGTCTTGGGGGACTTCAATGTCATTTGATATGTTTATGAAAGATCATCTGGTTCAGGGATGATCGAGCGCATTCGAAGATTTAATGAACTGGTGAACGACTTGGGGTTGCAGGATCCCCCAATTGCGAATGGGAGGTACAAGTGGTCAAATTTGCGAGATACACCGATAGCTAGCAGAATCCATAGATTCATGTACACCTCAGGATAGGACACCTATTTCACGGGAAGCAGGCAATGGCTAGGCTCGAGAGTCACATTTGAACATTTCCCTTTAATCTTGGAAACGAAGACCATTCCGTGGGGGCCTCCCCTATTTAGATTTGAGAATGTATTGTTGCAATCCCCGTTATTTAAAGCATCAATTAGGGAATGGTGGGGTGAAGGCGCAAGCAATAGGGGTCCGGGTAATGTTTTTACGGGTAAACTCACTACGTTGAGAGGGGTCCTAAAGATCTGGAATAAGGAGACATTTGGTCTGACCAAACAAAGAAAACAAGATATTAAACTATCCATTCAAAACTTGGACAAACAAGAGATGGAGGACGAGGAAATCACGAGTCTTATGTTTCCCGCAAACTTCTTAAATAAGAGATGGCCAAAGTTGTACTGATTGAAAATCGAATCCTTCACCAAAAAATGAAGTCGAGATGGCTTAGAGAGGGCGATATGAAATCCAAGTTTATTCATCAAATTCTTTCATCCGAACGGGCCAAATGAAGTGTCGATTGGTTGGAAACAGAGGATGGGCAGGTGGTGTCTTCTAACGAGGAGATTGCCATGGAGGCAACTAAGTTTTTTAAGTCTCTTTACATATCTCGAGAGGTGGGGAAATGGAGAATTGAGGGCATATACTGGGGGACTTTAACGTCAATCGAGGTGAGTGGCCTTGAGAAGGAATTCACTGAGCAAGAAGTATGGGCTTTGTTGAATAATTATGCAGGGAAAAATCACCCGGTAAGGACGACTTTACCATGGCATTTCTTAAGCAGTGTTCGGGGGTCTTGAAGGGTGACATCATGAGCAATTTTAGAGATTTCCATAGGAATGGGTACATTAACAGGGTCACGAATGATTTCCGACCCATAAGCTTGGTAACGTGTCTCTATAAGTTGATTGCTAAGGTATTGACGGCAAGATTGCGGGAAGTTATTGGCTTAACCATTACTAAGGAACATGGAGCCTTCGTGCATGGCATACAGTTGATCGATCTTGCGTTGGTGGCAAATGAAAAACAGAGAGCGTAAGGAAAAGCAACAATTAAGCATACTTACTTAAGTTGGACTTCGAGAAGACCTATGACCTCGTGGACTAGGCCTTCTTAGATTACGTGATGGACCGGAAAGGGTTTGGCGAGAGGTGGATGAGGTGGATTAGAGCGCCTCAAGTCAGTGTCTTTCTCGGTAGTGATCAATGGCAAGAACAGGGAGAAGTTTGGGGCATCAAGAGGATTGAGGCAAGGCGACCCTGTTTCCCCACTTCTCTTTATTCTTGTTGCTGACATACTTAGTCGGATGATTGACAGTGTGTTTTGGCAAGATATTTGGTGGGGAATCGCCTCTTAAGGAGGAGTATCCTTTGGTTTCGTTGTGACGCGGCGTCGCGAAGCCCTCATATCGAAAGTGAGTGAGGTCGACTCTTACGAAGAGAATTTGACAGAATGGAACTTGAATACAAGGCAACGCTTGAGAGCGGACACAATAATGCAAATCAATGTGCTCCTTACGAAGTTCGGTGGCATTGTAATTTTCCATCCAAATTTTAGGACTCCTGGACTTGGACGTCGGATCCTTTAGGGGTTTTTTCGGATAATTACGCTTTCAAATCTTTATGCAGAGGGTCTTTTATGACGACGGTGCCCTATTTTCACACCCTATAGAAGCAGTTACATGGACTGTTCTCTAGAGGAAAGTTAATGTGGCCAACATGATGCAGAGGCGACGATCGGATCTATATATCTCCTCCACTGGTGTGTGCTTTGTAGAAGGCATGGTGAGGATGTGGATCATATGTTTGTTCATTGTCAGGTAACAAAGAATTTATGGGTAAGACTAGCTAATAAGGTTAATTGCGAACGGATTGAGCCAAAGAACTTGTGAGGGGTGTTTGTCGATGGGGTTTTGGGCGGGTCCAACAAGATTATTCAAGTTTTGTGGGCGATGAGGGCGCAAGCTATTGTTTGCAATGTGTGGCATAAACGAAACTTGCAAACTTTTAGCGAAAAAAAACGACCACTTTGGAAGAGATTTAGGACAATATTAAACTCAATCGACGCAATAGTTGTCGACCAATATTTTGTTTAAAGATTGGATCGTTAATGAATTACTTTGGCAGTGGATATCGATCTTGGAAGCTAGGAGGATTTTCGATCAAGGCTAATTATTCAAAGGCTGGTGGTATGCCCTCTATGAGGGTGTGGAAAAGGGGGCTCGGCTGGTGCTTATTCGATGACATGGTTGGAGACTGAACTGCTGGGTCATTTTGCTATTTTGCTCTCTTGAGGCTTGATTAGTGCACCAGGGACTTTTTGGGTTGTTGCTTTTGTCTTTGCAACAATTTTCATTGTCTTTTGTTTTGGGTGCCAATCGAGCACATAGTGTGTAGATATTGGATATATGGGTCATCTCCTTATATATATGTACATATTTCTTTTGAGGGCCGCTAAGGGCACCCCACCGTTTAATGAGGGCACCCAGATAATGTGGGCACAAACCGATTTACCTTGGGCACCCAAAAATTAGACCAGAAATACCGAAAATACCCCTCGTGGAAATCCCGCCGCATCCCACCACCCCCAAAGCACCACCATCACCGATCTTGAATCGAAGAACCCATTTGGTTTGAACCGAGCCAAAGTGAGAGGAATCCCGAAATCGTGTCTCCCGTGTCTCGCCTTGTGTTTCTCCTTCGGTTTACGGCTTTTTTTGCGATTCGTAGGGTCGTGGTGTGAGCCGATTTCGTCTCCAAGTTAGGGTTCGGTTGAAGTTCGTCGAACACACATTATTTGCGCGAAATCGCTCGGTTGAAGGTACGTTTTTAGTGTAATTAAGTTACATTTGGTAGAGTAGTTGTGATTTGCGGTGGTGGTTTGTTCAATAGTTAATAAAATGGGAATCGCGGTTCTCGCCACACAAAGCCGAGAATGTGCTAATCTGTCTCGCCAAGCATGGCCGAGAGAGAAGCTACATTTTTGGGAAGTCGAAGTCTCGGCCACAAAGGCCGGAAAAGCTCACAGTGGCTCGGGTACGCATGGCCGAGAGTACTCTAGTTGTCTCGACCGAGATGTGACGAGAGCTAGAATTAGTGCTAGGTAATGTGGTGGCGGTGGTGTACAACCGAGAATTTGCTCATACTCTCGGTTGTACACTGGCGCGAGAGTGTTAGAGTAGGCTCGGGCGTGATTGGCCGAGAGCAAGGCGAATTGAAATGGGCAAGCAATCTCGGTGGTGCATAACCGAGAATTCTTCATTGGACTCGGTTGTACCCCGCCGATATATTGGAGGAATTGTCGGTCGTGGGCGACCGAAAATATGGGTTGTTTGACGGACCTGCTTGACCGAGACATCAGAAATGGATGAATTTGAACATTTTTTTTTGTAAATTTTTTTTGGGTTCTGTTCCATGCGCTTATATGTTGTAATTTTTTTCAGGTATGGCTCGTCCGAAGGTACCGGTGACTAGGGAGGAGGCTGGTATTGAGGTGCCGAGGCCTAACCGGGGGCGAGGTGGCCGGAGACCCCCGACAGCATCGTACCGGAAAGAGAAAGAGAAGGAGAATGAGGATGTTAAGGGAAAGGCCAAGGTAGATGGTCATCGTGGAAGGTTACATTTGCACGATGAGGGTTCGAACATCGATGCTGGGCGACATGAGGATCTTGTTGTTGCCCGAGGGGGAGAGGAGGGGCATGCATCGGAGTCTAGTAGCAGTGACTCTTCAGAGGCGGGGAACACGATAGAAACAGATCGTAATGTGGGCGGGAGCAGTAGTGGTGGAGCTGGCCATGATGAAGGAGAGCCAGAAGGGCTGTTGAAGCGCGTGCTCCATTCCCCGGTGGTCCTATAGACGGGCGCAGCTTGAAGAGCTTCAAGGATCATGTGGCTTTATCGATTTGGAGCAATGAGGTAATTTCAATTTCATTGAACGAATTAACTTAATACTCATGGTCTTCACATAATGACGAGATGTTTTTACATTTGCAGGAGCGGCCCGTTCTTAAGTGTATCAATCACGGAGCTCAAATACAGGAATGGGATTTACAGTCGTGCCACCCGGACACGGCGGGACTTCAGAGGATTATTCAGCGTTCCGGGTTGAATACGCTCATAGACTGCTCATACCGCAAGGCCAACAAGGAGGTGATCTCTGCATTTGTGGAGCGGTGGCAGCCGGAGACGAACACATTTCACCTACCTTTTGGTGAAATGTCTATCTCATTAGAGGATGTCAGCTTCCTCCTGAAGATTCCTGTGACGGGCAAAGTTGTTGCAGTGGAGAACTTTGCGAGGTACACGGAGGAATCTCGCTCGGACGCTATCAAGATGGTCTCGAACCTACTTGGGGTTAGCGTCGAGGAGGCTGAGGAGGAGGTGAATATCAGCAAGGGGCTCACAGTGCGCAAACATTGGTTGAAGAGTCGATGGTGCCCCAGCCGGTTCGAGACCCAGAAATTATCCTCTGTGGAATGCGCCGCCCGAGCGTACTGCTTGTACTTGTTGTCCCGCACTCTTTTTGCCGATAAGAGTGGGTCTCGGTGTCGATCGCGCCGTCGAAGCTTCTTGAGGACTTGGACGACGTAGGAAACTACGCATGGGGTGTGCGGCTGCGTTGGCCTACTTGTATCGACACTTGGGGTCCGCCACGAGAGTGCAAGTGTCTCAGATTGCTGGCTACCTCACATTGCTTGAGGTTTGTTATAAAATAGACTTAATTTTCATTTTGTATTTCAATTACTTGCAATTGTGGACTAACTAACATTGTATGTATTTGCAGGGATGGGTGTACGACCATATCAAACTTGGTCTGGCCACACCCAATGCGAAGTACCTGGACTACGTGCAACCTCGTGTCTGCAGATGGATTCAAAAGCACGAGACGGTGGCGAATGTTGACAAGCTCGGGGCCATTAGGAGAACCTTGGATAGGTTGCGCCCAAGTGAGGTGAGATGGTTATCCATATCCTCTGATGATTGATGTTTTAGGAATTTATTTTTGCTAACAATGGTTGTTGCATTTTGACTAGGTCACTTGGGACCCATATGTGAATTTGAGGGAAAATGGAGTTGTGCACGCGATGGCCTTTTACAGTGGGACGATCAAGTACATGGATGTGGTGGAGCCCTACCACCCGGAGAGGATTCTGAGACAGTTTGGGCATGTGCAATCTATACCAGATCCTCCGTACCGTCCAGTGGAAGCACACCGAGGCCCATCTGCGAACAAGTACTCCGTCAAGTATTGGTTCCAGCAAGACTATTGGGAGCGGTGGAGGAACCATTTGTTGGCTCCTGAAGTTCGGGGCGACAAGGCAGAATTTGAGTTTTTGGCTACACCAGACTACCTGCCTTGGTTCCTCAAAGTGTCTCATCCCGTTATCACCAATCCGACCCTCGAGGACCATTCCATGGTCGCCACAACCATCGCAGACAACGAGCTACTTGAGGTATTGAAATGGTTAAATATATTATGCATTTATTATTAATTTCGATATGTTTTACATTGACACTAACCCGATTTTTTTCATCAGCGTAATAGGCGAGCGTTGGATGCGGCGTTGCGATGGATGGACTTCCCGCCGGAGGTGTGTACGATTGAGTCGGCGAGGACAATCATGTGTGACATCGTCAACTTTCTTTCGGGGAGGAGTATAGGTCCCACCCCCACGAGTACGACTCCGGCAACCGCAACCGGCACAACCGCAACATCCGGCCCTACCGAAGCAGGCCCGAGGCAATCCCAAAGATGGTAGCACTTCCACACACTCCACCCCCGGCCACAAGCAGCCCGCCACGGCCGATGCTCGCCTCCGAAGAGAATGCATGGGAAGGAGTATCAAAGGAAGAATGTGAAGAAACCCAAGCAATGACCGTTTTGCGGAGGGATTGTAACGCCCGTAACTGCTCGAAAGCCTCATGGTACCGTCAAGACTATCCGAACCGCCCATAGGACCTCTTGGATATTTCCTCCCACCCACCCCTCGGGATTCGAACCTGCGCCCCTAGGGTACAAGTACGCAGATTCGAGGGTGTGTACCAATTGAGCCACTTAGCTCAATTGGTACACACCCTCGCAGAATCTGCGTACTGTACCCTGTGGGCGCATGTTCGAATCCCTGTGGGGGTGTGGGAGGGGGAAATATCCAAGAGGTCCTATGGGCAGCTGATAGTCTTGACTGTGCACCATGAGGCTGAGCAGCTTGGGCCGTTACAAAGAGGCACCTTTTTGTTGGGCACACGGACCCGCCCTAGGACCGGTAGAGACCCCAGGTGTATAGGAAACCGCCCTTTGGACCTCGCTATACATCCCTCACCTCCCACGGTTCGAACCCACGCCCTCGAGGGATAAAGGCGTAGGCTCATCGAGGGATGTATAGCGAGGTCCAAAGGGCGGTTTCTATACACCTGGGGTCTCGCCGGTCCTAAGGCGGGTCCGTGTGCCCAACAAAAAGGTGCCTCTTTTTGTAACGGCCCGTAAGCGCCCGAAGGCCTCATGGTACCGTCAAGACTATCCAGAACCGCCCATAGGACCTCGTGGATATTTCCCCCTCCCACACCCCCACGGGATTCGAACCGCGCCCCCTAGGGTACAACGCTGTGCATTCTCGAGGGTGTGTACCAATTGAGCCACTTAGTGGTACACAACTCGATGAGCCCGAGTACTTGTGTCCCTGGGGCTCTGCCCGAGTTGTGGGAGGGGGAATGGCCCGGATTTCCCGCCGAAAATGCGCCGACGTGGTCGCCTTCCGACCTTAGCGGCCTTCGGGCGAGCGGGTCGTTACAAAAAGAGGCACCTTATATTGGGGCACACGACCGCCTTATGGCTGCCGGAACCCCCAGCTCGATCCGCCCAAAGGGCCATCCGAGCTCCTCCTCCCCGCGACTCGAACCCGCGGCGTCGAGGGAGAACAGCGTGGGCTCATGGAGCCGTGTACCAATTGAGCTAACTTGGCTCAATTGGTACACGGCTCCATGAGCCCACGTCGTTCTCCCCTCGCCCGGGTTCGAGTCGTGGGGAGGGAGGGAGCTCGGATGGCCCTTGGGCGATCGAGCATCGGGGTTCTGCAGCCATAAGGTGTCGTGTGCCCCAATATAAGGTGCCTCTTTGTAACGACTGCTGCCGCCAGCTGAGGGCGGTGACGTCGGAGTGCGACCCACGCCATGCTTTTTCGAGAGAAACCGGCCATTCCCCCTCCCACAGCTCGGGCCCGAGCCCCTGGGACACAAGTACTCAGGCTCATCGAGTTGTGTACCACTGAGCCAAGACAGCTCAGTGGTACACAACTCGATGAGCCTGAGTACTTGTGTCCCTAGGGGCTCGGGTTCGAGTTGTGGGAGGGGGGAATGGCCCGGTTTCCTGCCGAAAATGCAGCGACGTGGTCAGCTTCCGACCTTAGCGGGCCTTCGGGCGAGCGGGTCGTTACAAAAAAACTCGGCTCGGTTGGTACACGGCTCCACGAGCCACGCTATTCTCCCTCGATAGCTTGGGTTCGAACCGTGGGGAGGGAGGGAGCGCTCGGATGGTCCTTTGGGTGGATCGAGTGTACTGGGATTCGGTAGGCCATAAGGCGGGTCGTGTGTCCCAACATAAAGGTGCCTCTTTTTGTAAACGCCCGAAGCGCCGAAGACCTCATGTGTACCGTCAAGACTATCCGTAAAGCGCCCATAGGTAGCTCAATTGGTACACACCCTCAAGAATCTGCGTACTTGTACCCTAGGGGCGCAGGTTCGAATCCCAGGGGGGTGTGGGAGGGGGGAAATATCCAAGAGGTCCTATGGGCAGTTTCTGGATAGTCTTGACGGTACCATGAGGTCTTCTGCGCTTCCGGGCCGTACACAGGATAGACATTTGTATCACATTCTTTGAGTTTTATGAGGTTTGCGGAGATGTTTTTATGACAGCTTGTAATGTTTGATGACTACTTGTTGTGTTGCGCTTATATGGTGCGTATTGACTACATGATTTACGACATTTTTAAATATTTGATGAGTACTTGTTGCTGTTGACGACATTTTTCGATAGTTTATAATGTTACATTGCCTATCGTTCCATTTTGGTTTTTTTTGGTTCTAGGATACTAGTTTTTTCGATTATGAGGGTGTCTCGGTCCAAGCGGGGCCGACAATCATGTTCAATTTTCTAGATCGATCAACCGAGACAATTACAGGATTCCGGCCTTACCCGCCGAGAATGTCGCGATTCCAGTATTTAAATATGTGTCGCCATCGATGGCAGAGAAGCCATTGGTAAGGTCGCGCATGGGTCGACGAGAAGCGGCAATTTCTAAGATAGCGCGACCGAAACCTAACGTTAGTTCTCGGTGGTGTATGGCCGACATCGCACCGTATGTCTCGGTCATTCGGGGCCGACACGTCTGCATTCCAACAACAATTTCCCACTAACTCGACAACTAACTTTCCAACTAACTTCGAACAAATGAAAATCCAAAGACGACAAAGTAGCACGAAACAAAAGTAATTATATTTCAATGTACTAGGAAAAAATCACTATACAAGAATCAAACTGTACAACAATACCCCAAAGGTGATACGAAATTACACTCATTGTATATCCGTACAACTTGACAACTAACTTTCAAAATTGGTAAATTTACAGGCATCAAGAATTCTAGGTACAAGTTTAGCACTACGGTGTACCTAAATCTACAACGGATACGGTGGCATCATCAATAGTTGCAATGGGCGCGATGTCCCGAAAGACGAATCCATCACGCCAAACTTTCGCGCAGTCCGCAACATACCGGTCCCACGAAGGATATAAGGATGGCAATGGTGCATTCACACGCAACTTCACCTGTCAAAGTGAACAATATAACATAAACATATTGTCACAACCCCGCTCCGGGGGAAAAAATAACAATTCAACAAAATTCATAGCACTTACCCTAACCCAATGTATATTCCTGTCATTTACCATGGCAATGACAAGTCTGTTGTGCAACGACGACGGTGGAGCACTACGTAGAGGTAGAAATGTGGTAGCACTCCCAAGCGAGAGGTTGACGAGAATGACATTGAATGCAGTGGATACCAACAATCCCATGTCCTGGAAGTGTCAACCATTCTTTGAAAGATGCACCAACTTGATTCTCTTGACAATGCACCGCAATCTTGACACTCGCGTAACTCGAGCCTAGCAATTCCCGCCAAAGGTTTTCATGCCCGATAATCTCATCATACATCCTTCTACGGACAATCCTCCACCCGTCTACATCGGTAAGTCGAAACCCAGACGCAACACACCGATATCCACAATTTCCATCGGCAACCACATCGATGATGCCCTCAACATGTGGCAACCAATCCGGTTCTACGCAATGACCGTAAGCCATGTTAGTTGCACTTTGCGTGCGTCGACCGCCACTACGCATTTTAGGAACAACTTTATTTTCTTCTCGCCTAGAATTGGAGGCCTCCCGAGTCGATAGCACATACTCAAATTCGCTCTAAGAATCGTCTCGTTGAAGAATCGTCACCATCGTGTTTTCTCTTCGAAGACCCCGGTGTCCTTCCCTTTGTCTTAATTTTCGCCGGCGGCACAACTCCCGGAGTAGACGAAGGTCGACTAATTTCCCTGAGCTGCTGAATAATCATGAGTCGATCGTCCTCATCAGTGCAAGCATGAAACTTTTCCAACACCCGTTCAATCTCATCGTGCACGTTGTACCCAGACGGGTCCACCGGATTCTCGGGTATCATACTCAACTTTCGCCAAGTAAACATGAATGTCCTCGAGAGGATGGGCGACCGAGCAAATATATGATGGTTTAGCTCATGTGCACAAGGAAGGCCATGTGTGGTGCGTATCTCGCAACCACGACGAGTGGAGTCGTGACCAACATCCTCTCCACGTGTCAATTCATCTCTAATTAGCCTAAGCGCCCGTTGAGAGACATAACCACGCAATCGTCGATACAACTCATCAATGTACTCATGTTAGACCACATTAAAACTTAGCTCGAACGATGCCTTGATATTGTTGTGTTGGATTCTAAGGAGGCCATCAACCACATTCCACAGAGTCTCAAAATTGGCCTGACTGTTCCCAAGGTGTAGAACGAGAATAGAATGCGCAGACTCCACCCTCTCGCGTTGTCGTTTCCCCAAAGTGCATAATTCTATTTGTCCAAGTGGAGACAAATTTCTCCTTGTAGTTCTTTAACCATGTGTTGTCCAAGTACTCGTAAGACCCTTGACATTCCCAAACTCACAACGCAGTCATTCATCATAACTTCGAATAAGGCATCCGAGTTGGCATACATCACGCTCGTCCACTTATCCATAAAACACGCAAAACCATCGTTCTCCCCAAACATCTTCTTAGTCTTGGCCAATACTACTTTGTTGATGTGCCAAGAGCAAAGGAGGTGAGACGAGGCCGGAAAAACTTCTTCTATGGCACTAATAAGGGCTAAGTCCCTATCAGTAACGAACACGTCAAAGCTTAGGCCACCCATCCAATATGGATCTCAAGTTCTCAAGTGCCCAAACATAATTCCCATGACTATCTGATGATAAGAATGCGAACCCAACGGAGAACGTCAAGTGCGTAGAAGTGATGCCAACAATCTCCAACAAAGGCATTCGGTACCTATTTGTCTTGTACGTGCAATCCATCAAAATAACCGATGGGAAACACCTTAGCAACTTTATTGAGTCGGGATGTGACCAAAATAACTCGGTGACAACATTCGTAACGGGATGCTTCCTATGCCATGAAATCCACTTATTCTTCTCCAATATGTGCAACAGCTTGTTGCATTTGAGTCCTCCCACCCGCATCCTCATTTCGGACTTTTTGTCTTGCGTTATATATTGTCCTCATTGTCGATACGTTTCTAACATCTCTTTGCTTCAACGTATTTAGGATGTCTCTTGGCTTCACATTCCCCTTTGTCATTTGCACCACAACTTCCTGCTCCCCTTATCCAATCTCCCGCAAATGAATGGCCGTCCAAGTTTTTTGCGGGCTCGTGATTTTGCCTCCCACATATAACAGTTACATACCACAAGGAGTCGCATTTTCCTTTACATTGATAAGGAAAGGGCATCCACATTTCTTCGTACCGGTTTGAGTCCTCGCCTTTTCCTCTTCTTCATCATTTCTTGCTTTCAAATAAATTTTGCCCGCTTTCCCTTCCCTACCCTCTCGAGACATTCCCCTATATGTTCCAGACATCTCGCACGCAAGTTTCACCCTCCCCTACGCTTAATGCCCCGGCATCGAGTGCTTTGTCACTAGCACAAACATGTTCTCGCGGCCTATCATTTGAAGCCATGAAACACCGCTTCTCTAGATGGGAAGGGCCTACAAGGTGTAAACGTGTCCTTGTAGTATGAAAATAGGGTACAAACCGGCATTACCGCAATACAAACAAGTGTAACATTATAATCAACCAAAATGTACCGCACAAACACAAAAAGACCCACAAAAACAAAGTTCTCGGTTGTACATGTGTCCGAAACTTTCTTCGGAGTCTCGCTCACGTACGATCGAGAGTTACAGAGTACTCTCGGTTGTACCATTCCGTGTCCTACGTACACCTCTCGGTCCTCTATGACCGAGACATCACCATACATCTCGGTCCTGCGAGGCCGATACAATCGCGCACCCAGACAGAAACTTCGGATAACCGCAAAAAAACACAATAAATTTGCAAAATTACCTCAAGGACGACCTCCTCTTGCACCGAAGCAGTACAATCCTCCATTATATAGTGGAAACAAGTTCGGATTTGAAGAAATTACCAAACCCTACGTTGACAAACAAATCATCATTTTCACAGCTTTACACAACTAAACAAGGTTCCAAAAAACCATCATATGGTTGTCAAACATTGTTACCTCGTCGTGTCGGATGATGTCAATCCGCAAGAATCGATCAACGCTCGCCAAACGCAATGTGACTTTGCGGTTCAACCTTGTGGTGGGGTGCCTTTTTTCTTTGTCAAAATGATTTGTGGAGTTTGAATCACTATATATATAAGGGCAAAATGGTCTTTTCCAGTTTTTTTGCTGGAATTTTTACAAATACTTTTGGTGCCCTCATTAAACGGTGGGGTGCCCTTATGCCCTCTTTCTTTTTGATATATATAATATCCTTTCATAAAAAAAACAAAACCTCTTTCTAGCTACGTATAGCTAGTACTCATCCCCGCCACATATATACATTTCTTCATTACATTTAGATGTGTTTTAATTACATGCATGTTGGATTTTATATAATACCGTGCATGCACTCGAGACTAGAGAGACATCTTCTAGTAACAAATTAATTAAATGAAACGTTCCATAAATTAAAAGCCAAAACATCTCTCGGTCAAATTGATGAGGCGTAACTTGTTCAAAGACAAGGTTTAGAGAGATGGTGAGTTCAATCGTGATGAATTAAAAAAAAAGAAAAAAATACGTTTTATATCAACCAATTGGGTGGCCAATAATTTTTTTGTACATGGGAACGAGATGTATATGCTCTCACCCATTTTTTTTGGATACTTTTGGATTAATATAGCAACTTCCTTTTATCCAAAAAATTGGGTGGCTCAATAATTTGGTTCGGGGTTTGAGAGTAAGAGGTCATCATGAGTTCAAACCCCAAAATCAATTAGGTGGCCCAATGGTTTGGTACGTGAATTGGAAGTAATAGGTCATGCATGGGTTCAAACCTTGGTGAGTGCAAAAAGTTGTTTCTTTTCTATAAAAAAATCTAGTTCAAACTCGAAGGAGATCAAATTGTTTCTTTCTTACAAAAAAAAAAACAATAAATATGCTTGGACTCGAGAGTCCGACTCAAAGGGCTTTTTACAAATTATTTAAAATACACAAACTAATTACAAAGAGACAATTACCATCACCCTTAACACCAATACACAAGTACACATCCACCTTCCTCACAATCTCCACCACCTCTATAGTCGCCGACCACTGTCGTTGCTTACGACCTCTCTCATTCTCTCTCTCTCTATCCGGCAACACTCGATCCGGTCGAGAGAGGGGAGGGTGGCCTCGGAAGGCTGCCCCTCTACGCGTAAGAAAGAGAAAGAGGGAGGTCGCCGGCGGTGGTGGATGATGACGACGACAGCGATGGCCGGTGGTTATAGCGACAATGATCACATCGGCGGCGAAAATTACGACAGCGCTGGTGGGTGATGGATGGTGGATTGAAGTCAAATTTTGTGTGCATGAAGGGTATTTAGGTATTTATGGTGTGTTTAAGTCTAGATTCATGAGTCCAAATAGTAGTACAAAAAAACATTCTATGAAATATTTATAAGCATTAATATTCCATTGATCGAGCTATTTTATTTTATAAGAAAGAAATTAATTTACTACCCTTTAATTTGCCCCTATATATTGATGAGACTCGAACCTCGACCATAACCTCATACCTATTGATCGAGCTAATTTTATAGCTTATATGCACGTGTTTTTTTTATAAGAAAGAAATTAAACAACTTCCAAAACTCATACCAAATAATTGGCCACCCAATTGGTTGTTGTGAGTGTAACGACCTGTTACCTTAAGCTAGTGATTAGCATTAATCTAAATCTTAATTAACTCGAGTTAGGCACGTGGTTAAGTCCGACGTACCTCAATTAGCGTGTGCGTGTGTTTGCAAGATAGTTTATGTCTGTTTAATATGTTTATGAATTTTATAGGTTGTAGTATAATACATGATTTAAATACAAGCCTATAATCGAAAAATATGTAAATAAACAATAAATAGCCAGTACACTTAGTGCGACGAGGGGATCACGGAATGAATATGCACACCTGAGAATACTCTTTGGCACGTCCGGTAAAATTATTGGCGAGAAAATGCATGATATATATATTTATATATTGGATATATATATATATATATATATATATATGTATATATATATATATATATATTAAAAACTATAAGTTGGTTTGAATTATATGGATCGTTGGATCGCCTCGAGATGAGCGTGAGTGTTGATGGTGTCAACATGTGTGTCACTTAAGGAGTGTCATGTTATCAGATCAATCATCCGGTTAGTCTCAAGATATCATGATGCGTATCTCGAGAAAATCCATATATTTAAACTAAAAATCTCATATTTATCTCACAATTCAATCGAGTGAGAGTGAGAGCAGCTAAGGGTTTAATATTTTGATCCTTAGGAGATCACTCAGGGAGCTCATTCAACGTGGATTGAAGAGCTTAAATGATTGGAAAGCCATAGATCATCACTTTAGTAAGTTTAGTTTTCATTTTTTTTTGAAGTTCAATTCGATGGTACTGATGATATTTTTGTGAATTATGTTGTTTGATGACTGAAAATGGTTTGTTACCTCATTAGAGATCCTCCCTGATGAATTTCGGGAGTATACGTTGTTGTTTTGTAGATTTGTGGATGGGACAGTAACTACTGCCTTGTTTATTGTCGAAACAGTACAGTGTGGAACTGCTGGAGCGCACTCCACTTAGTGAGGGAGCACACTCCCACCCCATAAAATAGCAGTATAGCGGTATTTTGATTAGAATTTCTAGAGGACTTAGGGACTGAAATAGGGGTTCTAAATATAGGGTATTAGACCTATATTGATCACAAATGATTTGTGATAACTGTTGGATCTCGGGGAAATCGTGAGTGACTCAAAAATTTAGGAAATCTGGAACGAAAACCTAAGCCGAGGTAAGTGCGGATTCGCTTATTTATCAATATTGCATGGCTATCTTAGTATATATATTTCATGGAATGAATGGGGGACTATATACACTGTGATGTTTTTCAATAAATGGAAAACAATGTGTAATGTGACCCCATGGGAGTAACTCTTGGTTTTAAGAATAGGTTTATAGGAGATATGTTACCTTCCCGACCTATATATAATAACTCCTGCTCAATTCGATAGGTTGCGTGGATTACATACTCACTAGAGGGTTACGGGTAGAACCACTTGACATTAATGGATTGGCTAGACAACACATCGGCTAATGTGTTGGTCTAGCAATCGGATTAATGGCGTCGATTGGTAATCGACCCTAGTTTTATAAATTAAATGGGAATCACAGTGTAATAATCAATGATAGTTTGATTTGCATATGTTATTTATTGATTTATATGCTTTTCATATCTTTGTTAGTTAACATCGATGCATATTGTTATTGCATATTGTTATTGATTATTATTTGGAATGTTTATGGCTTTGTTAATCATTACTTACTGAGCAAGTTGGAGCGTTCACCCCAAATCTAATATTTTAGGTTTGCAACCTAGCGCTTCAGCGAAGGGCAAGGAGAAACTTTAGGAGTCTTATAATCTTCTTTATGATGTAATGAGCCTTCTTGTACATATATACACTGTTTGATATATTTTTGTTGTATATAAACAGGGTTGGGAGGTTTATAAAAAAGGTTTTGGGTTTTGATAAATTATGTATTTCTGTATATTGTTTAAATATCGAAAAGTTTTTAATTTTTTGCAGCGTATACTTTGTATTGTTTATTCGATATTAATATACATGTTAAGTTTATCAGGTACTGATGAAGAGACTGCTGACTCTAGTTAAGTCTGGTTGGGTTACCCGGGCTTAATTATGGTTTCAAGTCAAGTATCGCCCTAATCAGAATAGGGGATGCTACAATGAGTCTATTTTCGACTCAATTAGCTGTTGTTGTTTTTTCTAAATCATAAACCAACTTTTTATTGATACTATATAACCAATCAATTA
This sequence comes from Stephania cephalantha, assembly GCA_039657325.1. Classification (NCBI taxonomy): domain Eukaryota; kingdom Viridiplantae; phylum Streptophyta; class Magnoliopsida; order Ranunculales; family Menispermaceae; genus Stephania; species Stephania cephalantha. Next base: position 3,706,320 of record CM077576.1, on the reverse strand, counting down.
TTGTTCATTTTTTTGTAATATTGGGCTCAATCTAATGTGAGAAGAATGTGGTGACTAGTTTTTGTTATGTATGAGCATAAGTGTGAAAATGAGATTCACTACTCCAAAATGTCAAGATAAGATGGTGTGTCCACTTTACACATATAAGCCTTATTATTGTATTCTTCTAGTCGATGTTGGATTGTTCCCAACAACTCCAACACTGTCCCTTCAAGTCCAACTATGACTTGGCAGCAGTCCATCATAATTGGATGATGGGTCTAGCTTTTATCTTTTTTCTTACTAGCCTATCTTAATTACTTCATGTTAAACCCACCATTAATTTTTATTCGATGTCGACAAGGTTCTTGGATAATGAGCTATTAAGCCAACCATGGGCTTTGATACCATGTTCAACTTTTTGTAATATTGGGCTCAATCCAAAGTAAGGAGAGTGGGTGGCTTGTTCATGTATAAGCTTAAGCGTGGAAGTGAGGTTCACTCCAAAATGCCAAGGCATAATATGGAGTGTCCACTCCATTCATATAACCCTTATTATTGATTAATCAAGCTTGAATAAGGTCGAGCTTGAGATTGTGTGGGTTAGGCACACGATCTTAGAGTTATATTTTCCGTTGTGTCAAGATTTGTCCGAGCCTCGGGTAGGTATGCTCAACTCATGTGGGAATAGTCTCGTCTCGTCTGGATACAACGAATACAAAAAAACTAATAACTTGAATCAATTAATGTTTATAATTAATTAATATAATTTCTTTGATAAAAAATAATTAATTAGTATAATTAAGTTCAAAAGTGAACCAATTTATCTCATTTATTATTAATTTTATCTTTTGTGAGGAAATTCATGTCACTTATTGATAATGAGATATGCAAAAATATAAGACAAGTTTTACTAGTTTGGTATCAAACCTCTTGCGTAAGAGGTTGGTTCGAGTTTCAATATAAATACAATTAGTTAATTGTTTTCTTTCTTATCAAAAAGATATTTGGCGGGGGCTTCAAAAAAAAAAAAAAAAAAAAAAAAAAGGCAGGATTTATTACTTAATTTATACTAGATATAAGATACGTAAAAACAATAGTCATGGTTGGGGAGACAATTGTGGTTTTGATTTCTGAGCGTTACTGATCTGCTATGCTGCCTTTTTAAATATAGAATATAGAGACAGTACCGGCCGGCGAGAAATATTTAATGAGTTTCAGATGCATATAAAGGGAAGCACTTGTTGCTTTTATGCATCAAATGCCTTTGCAATTTTGCAATTTTGGTCTTGTAAGACAAAACACACACCACTCAATCCAAGCCCAAAAATAGGGAAAGAAAAGCACGCGCACTGTAATATGAGTAATTTGGTTTAATTAATGTCCCCAAAAATATAATGCATTAATATCAAAAACCCTAGAGAAGAATAAGGATCTATCTTTTTCTCATTATCTATAGATTGGCTTAATTAATTAATTGGCTATAGGTAGTACCCGAGTTTTATTTTGACTAATCTCAAACTCGAGGACGAGTACAAAATTATAATTAAGCGACAATCTCTATCAAGAGTTTTAAAGCTTTGTCATTGTACTCAAGCTTGAAACCCTAGACGCTGGTCGTGACCCTTAATTAACTTATGTTTTTCATAAATTATATAATAAAGGCTAGCTTGTCTTGTTGATTCTTTTCAATTTATTTATGATATTTTTCTTTTATCTAAGTTAACGTATTAATAAATGGATATCAGGCTAGCTAGCTCTTGTTATATAGATATTGCACATTTGTACTTGTGACACTCATCAATTAGACCTTTAAAAACCCCATGCGGTGAGCAATATTTCTCAAATAAAAAGTTTTAAAAATGAAAAAAATAAGTAAAAGAAAAGTGGTGAGAGAGAGAGAGAGAGGCCCACCCAACCATAAAACATCAGCATGTTTTCCGGATCCTGCCCATCCCATCATCAAAAGCCCTAAAATGAAGTCTTCCAATACAGTCCAAATAACCTCTACATTTATATAACCAACCATCTTTGTAATCTACAACAAATCACATGATGCCAAACCCAAAATCAAATTCTCTCCCTCTTCAAATTAATTCAAACCTCGATCCCTTTGTTTTCTCTCTACCTTCATACATGCATAAAACTAATTAATTAATGCATTGTTAATGACGAACATATATTATATTTTTGATGAAAATAATGGACATTATGTTAAATTTTTTAAAAAAATCATTTTTATTATTAAGCCCTAATGTAAAAGTTAAGAGCCACACTACTCTTTTTGACAACCGTGTTATTCGCCTCGAGATCATGTGTATGTACGCATCTTTTTGTTTTCTTTAAGTATTGATTACTCGACCTCACGAAGTGGGAACATATCTTTATATATTCAATTGAGTGTTTAATTATATATATATATATATATATGGTGTTATTGTAACGTTTTTTTTTTTTTTTGATTATGTATTATTGTAACACTTGTGTTAGTATTGTGAATGAATATAAATATATATCATATATATGGTTTCGTATATACTATATAGAGTGATGAAGAGGGGTTAATATATTGGGTGCATGGTGGGCCTATATCACCCATGTGCATGCATGTGATGTGTGTTTCTTTAGAGGGGTCCACCACCTTCCCTACTTTGAGCAAAAATAAATGGGTTTTCTACACGTTCTCTTCCTTCCTTCCTTCATAACTTCATATACTCTCTCTGCCATCTCTCTGTCGTCTCATGCACTTTTAGTGCTCCTCTCTTTTCTATCTTTAGATCACCATCTCTCTCTATCTCTCTAGCAACTTGTCTTAGCTCTCTCTGACTTATGCGTTTGATCTTATATATATATACCTATATATGCTTTCATATAATATATATGATCATGTTTTCTCTCTATACTACTATTTAGCTAGCAAGTTTTGTGTATTATTAATAGCTTCTCAAGCTAGCTAGCTCTAAGTCTTGATCTTCTTAGCAAATCAAGATTCAAGCAATTCTATATACCTTTCCTCCCACATGTTTTGATTGTATTCCCATTTTCAACACACCTCTCCATTAATTCCTCAATATCAAATCCTCATCCTTATATATTTCTCACTAGTCTACTCTACATATATTCCAATTTATTCACACACACACACACACAAAAAAAAAAAAAAAAAAAGTTGTATATACGTAGGTTCACATTTCCATTGCACGACCATGCGTCCTCGAAACTTGATATTCATGAAGAGAGAGTTTCTGAAGAAATGGATGCTTGGTCTCCAATTCTACGCGGATTCTTCGAGGACAAACACTATGAGCTTCATGGAGAGGAAAACCCTACTCGCTCTATCAGGCGACATCGCCATGGCATCCGTTCGAGACGGGAAGACTAGTTGGAGTCGCGCCCTTCTCACTTCATCATTGAAACAAGCTAACAACAATGATGATGAGAGCAACAACACCAATAAGGGTCTCATTAGGAGTATATTGGGCAATGATTTTGAGGGCCTAAATATTGCAAAGGCTTCTAATTCATCATCATCTTCATTTGGATCTCATTCTTGCAACACTAGTAGTAGTGTCAACAACAACAACAACAACAACAACAACAACAACAAGAGGGTTAGAACTAAGAAGATCTTGAGAAGATCGTGCGCGATGCAAAGAGCAAGTCGTCGAAAAGGCGATTGTAGTTGTCGAGCGTCTTCAAGGAAGATTGCAAAGAGAATGGTGAAAAAGAGGACACAAGTTCTTAAAGGGCTAGTGCCGGGCGGGGAAGCCATGGTTGATGAAAGCTTGTTGTTGGAGGAGACAATGGATTACTTGGTTGCTCTTCAAGCTCGAGTTGATGTAATGAGACAACTTGTTAAAGCTTCCGAGAGGATTGCGATGACCACTACTTCTAGGGTTTCCGAGCATGGTCTCCAAGAGTCGAATTAATAATGTCATGTAAGAACATTATCATCATCATGGAAATTAAGATTTTTAGTTTTTTTTTTCTTTTTTTTTGGGGGGGTTATTTCTTCTTAATTGGTGAGCTAAAACTACATATGAAGAAGAAATGAAGGTAGCATATATAAACTATATTTCAAGCTTGTACAGATGAGCTGCATATATATATTTTTAGTGAAGTACCCGCCTATATTTGGTTTTTTTTTTTTTTTTTTTTTTTTTTTTTTTTTTTTTAAATATCTTTAAGTTTAATTCAAGTCTCATTCATGTATGGTTAAGTTTTTTTTTTTTTTTTTTTTTTGGTCTCATTTAATTTGGCATGATGAGAATCATTAGATTTAATTTTGATGATCTTTCAAGCCAATGTATATTTCTCGTGCAGTTGGTGTCAATGCATATTAATGGGAGATCATGCGTGTTGTACTAAGAGATAATTAACTTAATTTATCAATTAATTAAGTAATTAAACTGGTTTTTTCATCAAGAAAATTAAAATTTAGCTTAATGCTAGTGTTTGATTAATTTGGTTGATTTCGAAATTAATTCAATGGTCTTTTACAAGTAATCAGTGAATTAAGATTTTTGTTCCGAGAGCTATATATAGTGTCGACTATATATACATGACCTTAGATGAATAAATGGCGCGGTATATATACATGTGACCATCTAATTTAGTTCTTTCATAATTTATGTATGAAGACCTACTTAAGCATTTTTTTTTAAGAATTAAGTACATTTTGAAGTTTTTAATGTAGGTGGGTGCATGTATACTTATGCTAGCTATTAACTAGCTAGTGTGTACTGTGCACTACCAAATGCATGTAGCTGGTAATTAATAAAGAGAAGGATTAGAATGACTACGGAGAAGTCACAACGGAAGTTGCATCAAGCCTTTGAACCATTAATTTGTGTGCACCTCGAGATGCAGGTACACATAGATCCGTGTGCACCAGAAGTCACATCATCACTCATGTGGATCAATATGTTTTATGGTGTAACTTACCCGACGTCATTCCAGTATTTTTCATTAATAAACCACCTCCCCCCAAAAAAACCTTGTATGATGAGCAATGATATCACAAATTATATAAAAGGCTGTGGAAATAATTAACTGCAAACGTACCCGTGCACACACCACCACTTATACCATATCATGTGAATGTATATGTATACACAGTACCCTCCAGAGTTTGAAGATCATGGGAGGAACATGGGCCGAAGGGGCAGACTCAGGATTTTTGATAACCCTGAGCTATATCAAATTAATACTATATTATTCATTTTTTTTCGTATTTTTTAAATAAGTTATACAATATTAATACACATATGCATCCATCAACAACTTATGGATCGAGAAAGTTTTTACTACTCTTAAATGTTTAATCCACTTGACAAAATTTTTTTTTTTTGACGAAATTCTCCAATTGATTTAAAGAAAGAAACAAAAAAGTGTTTTGGTTTAAATAAATTCTTCACAGTAATACATGTGTTAACTTGGGACACATTGATTAAGATATATATATATATATATATTTAAATAATAATTTAGAAAGTATACAGTCAATTGTACTAAATTAAAGTGCAATTAATAGAAGAGTTTGATCTATGTATATAGCCGACCCCAATTAATTTGGGATTGAGGCCGACTATGTTGTTGTTGATATTTCTTTTACTTTCATGGTGCTCCATATATAGTATACATAGTAGATCTTGGTATAGAATGATCTAGATCTATTAGATTTTGGTAGTTATACGGGTTCGTGTAGCCTAAAGGGTAGTCACATGTTTACATAGACCCTATGCGTTCATTGTGACCTACTTAATTAGGTTTTGTGTCTTTCCAGTTAACATTAGTAAGTATGTAATTGGTACTTGCATGTACATGAGTTTATGATATGGACAAAATTGCCGCTTAATAGGGTGAATGTTGCTTATAATTGTAAGCTTGTACAAGAAAAAATAAAAAATAAAACTTGTTTATAAATAAATAAATTAATTAATTAAGAATATTGGGGGAGCACACTCAACCATATATATTATAGTGCTAAATTGGTCTTTATCTCCATGCCACCCATCATCAATTAACTAGCCAATTTCGGACCGATATGCATGCATAACTTTATATATATATCCAACTCACCTATAATATGAATTCCAATTATGCAAAGTACATACTCTTATTCCTCCCGAGAACACTAATTGCACAGTTATACATAATCTTGTTGGAACAAATTTTTATTTAGTGGAGAAGAATATATTCTTAGATTTTCAAACAAGTTAGGTTTATATTAATTCATGCCATATAGATATATATTTGCAATAAATGAATATGATTATCTTTCAAACATATATAAATAACGTATACGGTTTTTTATACATATTACAACATGATCAATTAATTATCTCAAACTGCTTCCACTCAACTCGACAGTGTGTGTATGTATATAGTCTAGCTTTTTTTTTTTTTTTTTTTTGAGAAAAATGTGTACTCTTTAATTTTCTAATAATAGGTTCACTCAATTTATTAAAAGCAACCTATAAATAACCGAATATTGACATAAGAAGCATGTGATTCAAGAATTTCATCAAATCACTTTGGTCAAAAAGTAAATGGTCACTGAGAGACAGGGTTTTCTCTCATTGGGCTATTGCACTTTTTTTTCATGTTTGTTCTATATCATGAAAGAAAGTTTAATGAACGGACAAAGACTCACTAAATATAGCTTCTCCCTATGAATTCATAGTTGATTACGCCATACATGTAGTTGTGATAGAGATGGCAATATATAGTGGTCAATTTATTAGCAGTTGGGAAACCAAAAAAATCTTGTTAAGGGGGCGAACTTTAACGTAAGGAGCGTGTGTCGACCTTAGGAGGCGGAAAAGACGAAATTGTACAGAGAGCGTGTGTCGATCGTTGGGGCATTATAGGGAGTCTCGGGGGTTAAGGGGCGACGCCTTAACCCCCGAGATTTGCCGATTCGCCGAGTGTTTATTAGCTTAATATATCGAAGCAAAAACTTACATTTTGTAAACCTGCTTCACGTCTTTGGCCCAATAGTAATTAACTATTTTGGAGATATTTTAATAGTTGATATTGATTATTGGTTTTAATCCAATTTGACTCCACGGGGTGTGAAAATATTTTGGTGTTGGTATCGGGTGGTTTCGTGGCGTTTATTGTCGAGTTTTGATGATTTAATTGCGAAAATATTAATTTGGAGAAGTTTTCTTGTTCAAAATATATAAAGTTGCTAAGTCGACAGGCCATATGAGAAATTTCATAACTTCTCTGTCGGTGATCCGATTTGGGTGTTCTTGGAGTCTATGGAAAGTAGAACATGAATACTACAAGTTCCTTTAAGGTCATCATGACAAATATTGAAGTTTTTAAGGTTAAAAAGTTACCATAAATTGACTAGTAGAAAGTTAGTTGAAATAGTTATATAAATTAATATTTTTGGAAACTATTCTCAAGCTTACTTTGATTGCGGTTTTCATTGGGCTTCGTGATATCGTTTCACTTAAAGCTTGACCCTTAATATAATTGGGTATGCAGGGAAGCTATTAGAACCATTAACAAGGTGATCTCGACGCTCGGGGAACCTCGAAAATTAAGCTTGAAGTTGGTTGTTTGTAAGTTTAAGTAAATCCTATGGTAACCTTTACATTGTATGATTAGATTTCGTATAAATTACATTGGTCCTTGAATTGCATTTTTGTTGTACATGCATACACAGTTTGGGAGGTTAAGGCGTTACGAGTCTCCTTATAGTGTCTATATCGGGGTTATTGAACACTATATTATGTTTGAGGGGTGGAGTCACCGATACTTTGTATCATGTGGTTATCATGAGATCCCGTTGAATCAAATCATACTCCCATAGTCTAGAGGAACGAGACTCGTTTGGTTATTCTCCCGCGCATGAGTCTCAGATATCTTGTTTACTTGCCACTTTCGGAGACCGATCGTCGTCGATTGTTGTCGGATAACGAAACGTGATTGATTCACGATAGTATTTAAATTCCTTGGATTATATTGTTCGTTTAAATTCTTTGGATTATTATGCATTTGATTACTACAGGTGTATTGGATAGTGTGAGATTTACTTATCGACATTATCGAATTTTTACGATTGGATAATGACAGATTTAGAAATGACAAAAGAAAGGAAAAGCTTTCCAATTATTGGTGACTTGCTCAACTTCTTTCTCTCTATGTTTGTATTACTTTTGAATATAAAACATTGTATAAATGGGTTTTTGGGTTTGTGTGAGGTTATGATCTCTTTTGAAACTGAAATGGTTTTGAAATGGATTGGAATTGTTTTAATGGTTTTAAGACGGAGTGGAATGTCGCAGAGCTAAGATAGCTTAAGAATTTTGAAAGTCGAGATATGTTAAAATGAATAAATAAATTTATGAATGCAATATATATTGTTATGGGGCGGATTGTGAGTCCTTCGACATTTTCATCAAAGCAGGCTTGTTGAAGATTTCTGAAGGCGGGTTTTTCCTGTGTAGGCTTAAAAATAGAAGAGATGCAGTCGAAATTTTTTTACGTATTTTCGAGGATTATATAATTAGTGTTTATTGAACTTTAAGGTACAAGATTCATTTTAGAACCCCCTTTGTGGTTGATAAAAAATCATATTTGATAATTACTCTGATATATTTTTAATTATTTATTGAAGGAGAGGTTAAAGGCTGCTAGTTTATCCTGGGAATTAAGGTAATATAGTAGGTCGGATGCCCTAATTAGGTGGGATCTGACACACCAACGTGCACAACATAAGACCATGCACACGTGTTTCACCAAGACTTTAATTTTGACACAAATTGTGACTAGAATTTTATCTCCAACTCCAACTAGGTTGAGCCAAAACAAACAAGTTTCTGCACTAAAACAAACAAGTTCTTCTTCCTCACCTCACGCCTTTCATGACCAACGAAGACTTCCGAAGTATTTTCAATACTCCACCTCGCCCGCAGTACCTGTAACCCTTATAATCTAATTCGGAAAGTGAAATTAAATTTTGAGTACAACTCGGCACATGTCGAACATTCCGAAGCATTATGACGCGTCCACAACGCCTTCAACCGAACTTCATCGACTCCCAATATCGGTCGCACAGAGCCGTTAGCCATCGACATAACTTTGCCACCCATACAACTTGCATAATGACCGATCCATGCCCTTAGTACGCAAACATGCCCTGTGTCCCCGCTGTCAATTATCCATTCTCCCTTCTGATCACGAATCCTATTCTTTGTTGAACACATAATAATTACTATCAGTCTTTAGAACCAACAAATTGTCAGCGTCATCACCTTCAACATCGGAATCCCCCTTTGTTCAACCAGAGCTTTTTGCCAAACCCGCTCCTTTACCTTTCCTATTCCCGCAGTCTCTCCTGAGATGCCCTGATTGACCGCATCTCCAATAGACCGTTTTTTCGTAATTTTTGGAACCTTTCACAGCAGCTACAAAACCCGAGCTTTCATATGAACCGTTGTTTTCACCTTTCATCAATTTCTCCTCAGATATTAACATGACAGTCACCTCTGCTAAACTGATGGTTTCCTTCCCGTACATCAGTGTTGGCTTCATGTGTTTGAAGGAATGCGGAAGTGACTATATGAGTTTGAGCGTTTGATCCTCATCACTGAATTGCTCTCCCAACTCCTCAAGTTCTGAGACAATCTTGGTAAGAGCACTAAGAAGATCGTAATACTTGTACCTTCATCCATCTTTAGGTGATGGTACCGCTCCTTAAGGTAGAAACAATTTGACATGTTTTTCGTCATATACATAGCCTCCAATTTCTCTAAAGACCTTTCGTCGAAGAAATATTCCTCATGTTCGAAAGGACATTCTTTGCCAAATCGAGTCTTATGATACTCGCCGCCCTCAAATCCAACTCTTCCCAATTCTCATCATTTTCGTTCCTGATGTAGCCCGGATTGAATCAACAAATCTTTGACATGAATTTGTCGAAGCCAAAATTTATCTTCCCGTCGAACTTCTCCACATCAAACTTCATCTGTGGCGACCCCAAATTCCCGGTCACCTTGCTACCACCACGACGCATCCCACGTCACCTAGCCTTGCCACTTCATGTCCCGCTTATCCTTGACGCCTCGCGACCCAACGAGTTGCTTACCTTTTTTCCAGCTAACCCTTGTTACACTAACTAGTCTTTACATAAATATTAATAGTTTAATTAGCCAGTTACTCGATTTATCAAGTTATATTATAATTTTACAGCGGAAGTCTTTAAATGAGTAACTTATGCAATATTTAAAAATTCTAAGTGGTGGAAAACCCAACAAAAGATACCAAGTATATATTAAGGCGAGATTGGTATAACAAAAGTTTCATATATACATGTAATCAGTGTTCTACAGTCCCAAAAACCCAACAAAAATAAATAAATATATACATACTGTAGTCATACACGTGCCGGCTCCACTATCTCAGAGGTAGTCGTCCAATACCTCCTTGCCCTTGCCCTTACTCGTAGAAGGATCTGCACTCAGTCACCCATTACAAGAAAATGATCGAATAGCAACAATAAATAGCAACGAGACTCGATCGTTGCAAAACAACAACAAATGTGCGTCAAATAAGTCGACAGATTGTTAATTGTCACAAATCATTCTTTGAAATTAGCGACATATTAGTAATAAGCCTCGAGATCCGTATTTGTCCAAGGTGGCATTTTGATATGTGGAATAAATTTATCAACAACAAATTTGCAATAGATCAGAGACATACTTTAGTTTTTTGCTGATCTGTTGCAGAATTGGAATAAAAAAGAAAAGAAAAAATGGGTCGTCTTCCCCATTTCACAACTGACCATACAAACCCCTGCCCGAACCAAAACCCACAACAATAGGTAGTCACGCCACTCTCACGCGTGCCATGCCCGAGCTCCTCGAAGTCGAAACCGCGCAAAGAGCGGTCTCGGACCACTGTTCGGGGAAGAAGATCGTGAGCTCCATTGTCACTGACGACTCCAAAGTCATTGATGGAGTCTCCATTGTCAATTTCTAAGCCTCTCTCGATGGGAAAACCATCGTCGTCGTTCACCGTAAGGGAAAAACATGTGGATCTAGCTCGATTTGCCTGTATTCCCTTCGTTTCGATTCGATATGTGTAATCTACAAACCCTAAATCCGCGATCGACAATCGAAATCGCATTTGTTTTGATTTTTTGAGGGTTTTACATTTTCTAGGGTTTGTGATAGATTTTGTAGTGGATGTGCGGGAATGGCAAGCACGGTTTATATCAAAGGCGTCATGATTTACGAACTACAAGAGGTGAAGCGCATTGTCTTACTTGTTGTTTTGATTTTTTAAGGATTGTGAATGCTTTCGATCGTTTACTTTGATTGATGCTTGTAGGTTTGCTATGAGTGATGATGATAAATGGTGTTCCAAATATTCTAAGTTGTATTTGAGAGTAAGATTGTTTTTCTTTTCACGAATGCCAGGACAGTTTGATACTACATTGAAGTGAAATTTACTTTATAGGCATGTCAAATAGCTTAAATTACCATTACGAAATTAGTTGATCAATTTGTAAAATGACTATTTGGACTAATTTAGGTTTCCTTACCATTGTTAATTTTTCTATTGATTTGATTAAAGATAGATATATCACTTAGTTAGTATAAAGCTTCTATGATAATTAATAACATTAGCACAATTATATGCCCCTTGTTGCTTTAGCTTTGTTCCAATTTTATATTTTTGAAGTCTAATAAAAAATTTTATTGTTATTCATTGATGTGGAATCAACAACGCATACTACAGATCATTTTACACCCTGTAATATAAAAAGAGATCATCAGCTATGTAGAGATGGTGGATCCTCCATGTTTTTATTTTCTCTTTCTTGCTACCTAGTTTTCTTTTTCTTTTTTTTGGTGTATATATTCATCATCATCAAAATGTTTACCACTTTCTTTATATCTTAATTAACCATTCAAAAAAAGGGCTCGGAGGTTATATATCAACTCCCCATATAGAACCCGACAATGCCCGAACGTGGATTGTCGGTGCAATTGACGTGGGAAACCACGTGAAAAACCAAAAATTAAAAAAGAAAGCGTAAGGTCGATGACTAGTACTTATACACTTCTTTAATTTTTGGTATGTATATATGTTCGTGTCTTTTGCATCCTAATTAGAGGAATCTTTGTGGGTGATGATGTGGGCTTCATCGAAAGGAGAAGCCAATTAGCTATTGTGGTAGGAAAGACAACTATATTTGGGAGGTCCTTTTGTTGGCTGTGCACTTGATTGGGTTTTCACAATTGAAGTAGTAGTGTCGATCGTTTCTCTTATATGGATGTTCTTTTGTGTGCGCTATGTTGCAGAAATGGTATGTCAATGTTCCTCACACCAAATTGGCTGAGGTGAAAGGTCATCAAAATTGGATGAAAGTGAAATGGGAGTTTCTAACCTTCCAGGTGGTGGGACACATCTTATACTTGGTGCTCTTAATTACATTGATTTCATTCGAAGGTAACTTTTTTCTTTCATTTTGTTATAACCAATTAGGTTCCACTCTTTTGGGTTGCTCCGAAGTAAACAATCATGTCATGGCAAAGTGGAAAATATTTCAATAATAGTGGTTTTTTCAACTAAAGTTGAATAAAGGAGTGGGTTTTATTAGGTTGGTGGCTATTGTTTAATTTCAATGCTATATGTATTGCATTCAAGGTGTGTTCATGCTTATTGATACGCAAGTTATAATCTCATGTTATTATAGTGGTTTTAATCTTATGTTATCATATTGATCTCTCTTGAGACTGCCTTTTGAGTTTCTTCATTATTTTCTCCTTGTTTTGTGTATGAATCTCATGCGGAGAAGATTATTATTGTATCCGATTTTGGATTCTCTTTGATTTGGTTGGATTGAATTTGGATTGAATTGGTTCGTGAATTTGTGGGTTCTTGTTTAAGGAGAGAAATTTGAGGGGTCCCTCTTTTTTTTGTTCAGATTTTATTGTTAAATGAGAAGTAACGATGTAGGATTTTGAGAAGAGCTTCTATTCAATTGAATTAATGGGGATTTGGTAATGACTTCATAATATACAAGTTTTTGATATGGAAGAGAAAAGAAATATAGTGTGTACAACAAGTAGTGAATATCATGTAGAAGATTAGCCTTGTTAGTTGATACTTAGACATGAGAACTAAATCGATAGAAAGAATTGCAATGCGGGCAATAAAGGGTTGAGAGAATTGCAATACATCAAGTAGTGAATAACACTAGCATTCATAGTCTTCAATCGGACCAAAATTGGTTGTGATGTTGCTTGTGTTGGGTTATGTTGGTTGGTTGTCGATTTGTTGAATAATATTGAATTTCATTGTAATTTTCGGGATTTGGATGGGATACACACTCGCTACGGAAAGAATTTGTCTAGTGGCCATATATGTACTACTAAAGGTATGGTATCAAAGTCTTGTGAGATGATACATATTATATCATGAGAGATTTTATTTTTTGGTGGCCTATTTTGTAATGGTAATTATGAAATGTAATAATATCATTCTTTTGTACACATTGTATTAGGTAGTGCCTACAAAGATTTACTACTTTATTTATGCAAAATTTTGTTATTATACAAAAACTTTTTTACAAAAAACAAATATTTGTAGCTTTTATTATTGTTTTGCAAATATTATCTATAGGGATGTTGTTTGTTATTACTTTTTACTATTTTTAAAATAAATTATTTATTTTAGTCAAGAATGTAATTGCAACAAACGCGTCGAGTCTTGATTGGATCCCAATCAAGACAAGATGATGCCGATCTGTCATTGTTTAGCAACAAAATTGCAACAAACGCGTCGTCGATTGGTTGGATTCGATTCGACAACAGACGCCAAATCTGATCTCGAACAATGACAGACTTTTTGTCACAATTCTGTCACTATTCAGCAACAGACAGACTAATCTGTCGCTGATTTTCATCAGCGACAAATAGATCAGCGACAGACTTTTTTTGTTGCAGATTTTTTGCAGACCCCATTAGCGACAAAATCGTACAAACTTAGCAACATACTTGTTTGTCGCTGAATTCATTTGTTCTTGTAGTGACCCAACAAATATAGTGACGAGTCCAGTGAGTAAAATTCCAAGAGAAGTCCACACAACATTCATGAAATAAAATTGATAAACTACGAGTCATGCAAATATAACTCTTCGCAACAATACGTTATATTCCCATGAATGTAGGCAACATACAACAAGCAAAAGCAATAGCGTGAAATAAATAAACATCATGTACCAATTAAATAAGCTTAGAAATGAAGCAATGGTCGGTAAACATCCGTCTAATCACTAGAAAACCCGACCTACACCAAACTAGTAATTGATAAATCAAATAGGAACCACATATATACTTACGGCTTACAAAGTGACTAAACCCCAACTTCGATTCACGGACGAACCCCTCTAGACGCTATTTCAAGTCAAGGGAACATCCTAAATCCTTCCCGACAGTCGTAGATATATTCTATTGCCATCGACACGAGCACTAAACACAAGTAACTCGTGCAAGCGATTTAGCCACAACCAATATATACACAAACCGAATATGAGTCCATGTGTGCCCACCAACACTCACACATATACGATATCGACAAAACCAAAACCATGAATTCTGTGAAGTATTCTCATTAGGTTTACGCACTTCAATCCGCACTCCGATTTTCCCAGACTCCTGAATCCTAACCGACTAGCTCCCTGTACCCGAGCTATAGTCCCTGAGTTTGGTGTCTTATTAGTTCAAATATAGTGAGTTTAAGCTCAATTTAGTGTATATTGACTCTTAAAACCAATATTTATTTCAAAACCTAAAAATTATTAAATAGTCTTTTATTAGGTTAATTCCTTCAAATAAGTTAAAAATAGTAAATATAAGAATCGGTGTGTCAAAAGTGGGTTTCAACTAGCTACGTCATTAAAACACATTTTTTTTCCGAATTTTTGGTGTCGAGTTAGCGCACTAATAGGGCTTATTAGTGCGCTAATTGCGAAACTAAATTCGAGTTTTGCCCAGAATTATTTAGCGCGCTAATTTGCCTCATTAGCGCACTAATTTCCCTCTGTGAGAGAATTTCCAACTCAAAAATTATGTCCCAAAGTCCCCAATTAGCTAACTAAACCCCATTGAACACCATCTCCATATCAAATTGACCCCAAAACATCATTTACACCTACCTCGAACATCAATTAGATCAAATTAATTAATTTCATAATATCCACTAATTTTCTCAAATTGTTCAAAAAGCTTAATTCTTCAAAACCAGTTGTAAAATCTTCCATTTATATGCTTATAAAATATGTAATTCATCAAGCTAACATCAAAACCAGGGATCTACCCTCTAAGTTGCATTTCATCAAATTTTCACAAAAATGGGTTCAAAGGAAAGTGTAGGAGATGAGAAAGAAGATTATCTAAACTTTATGCACCAATTTGACTTCAAATTCGAATCTCTCTTTTCTCTTTGATTTCCCAACAATGTAGTTGATTAAATTTGCATGTGTTGATCAATCATCTTATATATATCAAAACGAGATGTATTTTTAACCCTTGATCCTCATGTATTTACGTATCCCGAAGTTTATCTAGTGACCAATCTCTTGCCACTTAGCCCACTAACTCCCACTAACCAAACTCCAATGACATCAATTTGTTACTCACATGGTTCCTAGATGTGTTTAGGTGTACCTCAAAGACAATTCTATAATTTACAATTAATTATCCAAACTATAGGCCTTGATTTATTGAATTTATTCACTTTAGCTTAGGCTCACATAATATCTTTGGTTAATGTTTTTTTTTTTAGTCTCCAAAATTTATCAACTTCTAGTTCCACTAACCCTCGACTACCCGGCACTCAGTGCCCCGCGTGTCGACACGAAATTCAAGGTACACCATAGCCTATCATTTTAATTGAATTAACTTAGCCTATGGTCACATTACCTATTTTAATTCATCAACTAATCATCTTAATGTGAATTAGTGGAGTTTCCTAGTGTACCCGTAGTTCGCCTACTCGACACCCGCGTCGACACGCCTTTCGATGCGAACACCCGTCACACAACCTCGCCCGATATCAACATACACACATGCAGTGCAATATAATAATAATAAATTTAAACACCACATTTACACAACCACCATTCCACAAATAACATATTTCCTCGGTTCTCGTGTTCGAGTCAACCGAGTTATCTACGTAACGCTCAAATTACATCAGTTAATCCCCGAGATAACGGTAATCCTAGTTTAATTAATTTGGGTCGTTACATCATCACACTTGTGTACTTCGACATCTTTGAAAACTTTACCTTAATTTTATAACCCCCGGATCTGAATCTTGGCTCTGATACAAATTTGTTATGGCGAATCACCGCGGAATACCCAAGATCGCAATCACACGAGTATACCCTAAGATAAATAACTAAAGAGAAAATAGCAAACACAAAAATTTACGTTGAAAACGCCAAAATCTGGGTAAAAATCACATGCAAGAAACATGTCAATCCACTATCAATAGTTTAGTACGCAAGGGAAAAATCTCCTCTATCTAAACCCCAGATAGATACCTAACAAGATTTGGTCTCACAACGTCACGTACCGGCTCGCAGGCCCGTACGCTACGACACAACTCTCGGCGCTCACTAACCGCTTAACATAATACTATCTTATTTAGGTGACCGCACACACCTATATATAGATTTATAGTTGCGATTCACAATTTGAGACTAAACACAATTTTCTTTGTCCACATATCAAAGTTTCAATACAATTCAAACTTTAATGTTACAATTAAACACCAACGTGTCACAACATAAGACCATGCACGTGTTTCACCGAGACTTCAATTTTGACACAAATTGTAACTAGAATTTTATCTCCAACTCCAACTAGGTTGACCCACCTCACAACAAGTGTATATGGCAAAAAATGATTAAATTCGAGCTTGTAAACATGACTTTAAAGAGATGGTAATGTTTGACAAAAAAAAAGAGATGGGTAATGATTTTTTTTAATTTTTCACCTTCTATAACATTTTTAGTCTTTAATAGAAGTTTTAAAACTCGTGTTATTAAATGTCATGTGAGAATGTTATGTTTTAATTTTTAATACATGTATTACATAGAAGTTTTTTAAAACCCCTATCAATTAAGTGTTATTTAATAACACCTATCTTTAACAGGGATTTTAAAACCTCTATTAGAGACCAAATTGTTCTAGCAGTGTCTGATACCAACCGCACTAATTAATCCAAACTCTGACATTATCGGACCACAAATGAGGAGCAGGCCTTCCAACCTAGTTTTTTTTCATTCATATGACTGGAATTAAAGCAAATAAATAAATAAATAAATAAAGCATGTTAAAGTAAAATAAAAGCCACGGACTCAAACTTGGTGGGTGCAAAATTGTTTCTTTCCTATTGACACGTGTCGAACGCATCAATAAAATATAGTTCCTAAACCAACTATTTTATAGATAACGGTAAAAGGTTGATCCCACTAAGATTGATATTCTTAAAAAGGTTCTAAAAAAAGAGAAAAACGAGGGTTTTGAGAGAATGAACAAATTAACTAATCTAAATAACAAGGAATTAAATCACTACAAAAAATGGATATTTAGAAACGGAATTAGCAACGGAATTTAGTTCCGTTGCTAAGAAAAAATGGTTTGAGACGGAATTGAGACGGAATAATTCAGAGACGGAATAGAGAGAGATCAGAGACGGAAATAGAGACGGAATAGAGACGAAATTAAATTCTGTCTCAAAAATGGCGCCAACATTCCCACCAAAACTTTAATTTTTTACAACCGTCCATTACGTCTCAAGATTCGTGCGTGCTTCGATCTCGGACGATTGAAAAATGGGGACCGACCACAATAGAACTCTCTCTACCGATTCTCACCGTCAACTCTCTCTCTCTCTCTCACCGAAATCTCTCTCTCTCTCTCACTCCTCTCTCTCTCTCTCTCACCGAAATCACACTCACCGTCAACTCTCTCTCTCTCTCTCAGGAATCTCACTCACCGTCAACTATATCTCTCTCTCTCACCGAAATCTCTCTCCCAAACCTTGAAATCTCTTACGTCGCTGCGATTGAGGCTCGCGACGAGGCCGTCGGGTCTGCCGCTGTCGCCGTCTGCCGGAGATTGGAGCCTTCGAAGCCTCGCCGTCGCCTCTCCGCACCCTAAGCCCTCGCCGTGTACCTCGCCATCTCGAAGTCCTCACCGTCTGCCGCCATCGCGCACCCTAAGCCTTCGACTTTGAAGAAGGAATGACAGATGAGGCATTGGATTTGAAGAAGGAAGGACAAAGAAGGCGTTGGATTTGAATAGAGGTAGGCGTTGTGTGTTGAGGGTTTTGGGGTTTCATTGAGGTTTTAGAAACGAAATAGTTGTGATTTACGGTTGTTTGTTGTTGATTGTTGTGAATTCGGTTGTTTGTGAAATATGATTTTTATTTTTTTTAGGTTGATTATTAGGGTTTAAGAATCTTGATCGATTCGGGTATATTTTTTTTGTTTTTTGCCTTTTTTTCATTTGTTGAGTTGTTTATTTTGATTCAAATATTTGTGTCATTGTTGATGTAAAAGTGGAGGATTTTGGATTTTTTGTGCTTTCATTTGATGAGTTGTTTATTTGGATTTTGGGTGTATATTATCTAATTTATTTAGTTTCCTAACTTACTTTAGTTTCCTAGTTAAGATATGTTGAATACGGTATTGTTTGTGTAAATAGGCAAGTTAGAGGTTGACAAATTATATAGCATATTCTTAGGATTGATTTTGGGCAACACAAGAAATTTCGCAAAATAAACCGAAATGATGCTCCTTCTCCTTCATCATTCAAACCCCCACAAATTGATCAGTTGTTAGCATCATCGCTTTGCCACCACGCCTTAAACTTGTGGAAATGAAAGCTGCTTCCATCAAACCATGTCCCCAATGCTATAATTTCCGGATCTGTACCGAAGAAGAGGAGTACGTTATATCTATGCCAATTAATTTTGGCATAAGAACCTTGAAGATATATGATAAAGTGGTTAAGAAATTGAATGCAACACTTGGGTTTCATGAGTGAATTTGATGGCCCTTGCAATGCACATAGTGGGCACATGTCAATGGTTGATGCCTTTGGAGTTAGAAACTCGTTACATGAATATATACCTAAAGCTTTTATTTCTATATATGCACCTAAAGATGTGGTAGTACAACACAAGATTGGTAATATTTTTTGGATAGGCAATCCAATGCTCACACATTCTGTTTTTGCTACAATGCCTAATATCCTTGATGAGAGTGCACATATTTTTATTTCTTTCTCTCTAGTTTGTAAGATTTCGATCAGTTTTTGTGATATTCGATCTCAATTTTTCCATTTACATATTTTTATTTCTTCTTATATTTGGTATGTTGAAGTTGAAACAAAACTTTAGGGTTTGTGTTGATTTGTCTTGTAGCGTTGGTCAATTTGGGTTTGCTGATCTAGTGATTTATGTTGCTCAACATTTCATTTACATATTTTTTATTTGTTCTTATAAAGGGTTTTTTTTGTAATTCTTATAGCATTTGTTCTTATCTCTTTTTTTTAGACCATGGAAACTTGTATGGTTTTTTTATGTCAACTTGTATGGTGTTTTAGCCTTTTAGGCATAAAGACTTTTAAGTTATGATCACTTCTCCTTCTTGTCCTTTTTTTGGTTTTTATTTTTTGATCTCTTATTGATTTAATTCATGTTTTTTTGATCATGTATGGATTCATTCTCTCTAGTTCGTTAGATTTTGGTGAGTTTTGTGGTTCTGGTGGTGAAAATTTGTTAAAATTTTTAATCGGTATAATGGTTTTATTGTTTTTGGAGATTTCATTGGATGGCCAAGTAAGATAATCCCTCCATTTGAATACCTATTTTTTATTTATTTTTGACTCTCACTAGTTTATCGATTTCGATGAGATTGTGTGGTTAAGTTGGTTATAATTTGTTGTTGCTTTGATGGGTAGTTACCAGGTTGTAGTGAACATGTTTTATCGATTTAATTTACATTAAGGCTTATGTTAACAAGCTTGTTGGATCCCCGCAATTATAAGAATGTTGTATGAGGATATATTTTCGAGATAGTTTGATGTGTAGTGTTAGATTTCCAGGTGGTTTATGCATGTATTCACGCAATGAGTTCGGTTAGGAACAACGGAGAAATGTAGCCTCGAAACCCGCGAAAACATGGATACTTTGAATAGATTGTTGAGAAGTTAGGGTTCTCTTTAATTGGAACTTGGAGGGAAAAAATAAGTTAGGGAAAAGGTTTGGTTTATAACTTCATATGACTATGAATTTGTAAGTAATCTTGAAAATTTTATAGTGGAACTTGTTAGTCTCTTTGACATGATATTGCTCTACGTCATTGCTTTACTTGTTAAGGTGTGAAATGGTAGAAATTTAAAATTATATGCGTAACTACATTTAAGTGTTATGGGAATGCATCTATTGTCAAGGTAGAAATTTAAAATTATATGTGTAAGTATACTGGCGTATTTGGTTTGGTAGGACGTTAAATTGTTTTGGTTTTGGTTTTGGTTTTGATGCAGAGGAGCGTTAGGGAAGTGGGTGAGCTATACGGAAGCGAGAAATCCTTCGTAGTCGAAGAGCAACGTGCTTTGTCTGGATTGCATTCTACTGCTCTAATTGCTCTGGAGAGGTAAGGTTTTGTGCTATATTTTATTTGTAATTTACATTCTTTGATCTCTTCATGCCACATTTTTTCATGTATTTCCTACTATATTTGGTTCAATTGTGTGTATATGCGTGTGTATAGATAAAACATACATGAAGTTAGACACATTTTTCTAGAGATTATGTGTGACGGCCCCTCTCCTAATATAGGGCACCGCCCGGCCTAATCCCGTAATTAAGCCCTAATCATATCCACGCAGGACTTAACTACGTATTAGTCAGCCTTTTCTAATTAAACCTTTTATTAAATGAATTATTAGCGGAAGTCTTATTGATTATGCGGAAGCCATTTATAATATCCTAAGTGTGGAAAACCAGGAAATGCCATCGCATAAATATATATAGTCTTCAAAATGCATTGAAACGATAAAATGGTCTAAGTCAAGTCGGGGAACTAACGCTCAACCCAATATACAACCCCAAAAAGTATCTGAAAGACATATATAAAATATACAATCAAAATATCAAAAGAAGACCTACAATCGATGTAGTGACGCGCCATGGCTCGGGGATAATCGCATGAGATCTTCTCTTTGCCGACCTACTCGCCGGTAGACGCTCTGCACCCACCGTCATAAAAAGGACGGTGAGTACAGAATAAAACAAGTAATCCCCGATGACAAGTTTAATTTGCATTTCCAAATATTCAAATGGTATTTAAAAGCATATAAATTGGAAAACGAATAATAAATCATATGCGAGTAAATACGAGAGTTAAACAAGTGATACCGACACTAGGCTAAGTAGTAGTGATTTAGGTCCTGGTCGACAAAGTGAAACGTGTCACCCCGACCCAATAATCATATAGCACAAGGGACTCTAACCCAAGTGTTACCGGGGACTCTAACCCCGGTGTGTAGACCACCTCGGCGACTCTAACCCCGAGTGTCGTACGGTGTCCCAGGGGACTCTAACCCCGGTGCGTAGACCACCTCGGGGACTCTAACCCCGAGTGTCATACGGTGTCAAGTAACATGTGCCGACATCCCCAGGGACTCTAACCCCGTGATTCGCGCACACCTCGATCGAGTACGAGACCTAAATGCAAAAACTACTTTTTAAAATTCCAAGAAATACCAAGGATGGATTGTCAAGGCATAGGCACATCTACACACCTAAACAAATAAGGAATACAAGTCTTCTTCAACATTTATAAGATATTCACTAGCCTAATAGCATGCTATTTATCCTTCAATTCACATTTAAAACAACAAGAATAGACATAGCATGGAATGGAATCAATGAATTAAATCAAATGAATGGATATCATGCAAACTAGACTCATCAAATGAGCATAGACACAAAGAACACATGATATAAGAGTACAAAAGCAAATAGTCAAAAGGACTATGCAAGGATAATAATTAATAGGAATGAAATGCCAAGTAAAGTTGTCAATGGGTATACTCACCACAACAAAGTAAAGTCCTAGCTTTTACGGCCTCCCGATACACCAAGTCTTGTATTCGCTCTCCGTACCTTTTTCTTAGGTTCCCGAGTTTGGTGTCTCATTAGTTCAAGTATAGTGAGTTTATTGTGTATTCAAATTGGTTCAATAAACTTTATTTTATCTAAATATAATTTTCCCAATTTTTCCACAATTTTTCCAAATTCTCTTTCTTTTCTTTTTTCCATTTTTCTCTTCTTTCTTTTTTTTTCCTTTTTTTTTTCTTGTTTGGGTCGGGTCGACCCTGACGGGTCGGACTTCCGACTCCGCCTAGACTGAACAGTCCAGGCTCGACCCATGGGCCGAGCTGGCCCGTTCCGGGGCCCGGCCCAAGGGGGTGCACACGCACGCGATGCGCGCGTGTGCACCTCCTTCTCCCGATCGAACGTCGATCGGGAGGAAGGAAGAAAACTTTTTTTTTTTTTTTTTTTTTTTATTTCTTTCTCTCCTCCGGTGATGGGTTGGGGTGGCTCTCCACCCCAACCCCGTGTGAGCCGATGGCGGGGAGGCACCCCTGCCATCACCGCCGTGATCATGGGGTTCGGCGGGGAGGCCGAACCCCCATTCTTCGGCTACCCAAAACAACCACAACAAGATAACGACTCACCTTGCTCTCCTTCCCGGCGCATCACTTCTCCTCCTCCTCCTCTCCTTTTCTTCTTCCTCGCTCTCGGTTTTTCTCCCTGTTTTGGCCGATCGTTTGTGTTTGTGTTTTGTGTTTGCATGTGTGTTGTGTGTGTATGTGATGTAGGTGTAAGTGGGTAGGTGGGGGTGGTGGCACGTGGTGGGAGAGTTTGGACATGTGTTGCTGTGATTGAACAAGTGTGGTGTTGTTAGGTGTGTTGACACCTAATGGTGACACAGCGAAGACACTCGCCCGTGTTTTCGGGCGTTTCGACGCCCGGTTTCGCGTCCGAACCGTGATATTCGCGTACCATCGCGTCGTTAGTCACCAATATCTATTCCATATGAGTTACTTGACAATTTTTTATTCAATTTGTGTGTTTTCGTTTCCCCTACCTAATATTCGGTTTTGTCAACTACCGGTAGCCGCGTCGACACGCATATCGAGGCGTGTCCCTGCTCTCGTCTCGACGCCTACAACTGTACAAATCGACTTAGTAAGTCTACACAATACATAACACTAGGCATACATAAATACAAAAATACCATATACCTCGGCCACGTGCATCGGTCGGTGTACGTATCACAGTGTAGGTCCCACGTCAAGGGTCGGTGATCCTGATTAAGGAATTAAAATGGGGTTAGAGATTTGGGCCGTGACAAATATTCCCAACAAAATGAAAATTTCGTCCTCGAAATTAAGTTTGTTTTGTTTTATGTTATTTGTATCAAACCACATTTATTCAATGCATAAAGACCTCTCTTGGCGCCAATGGAAGGTACGCAGGACTAATAAATGTCTTAGAATTTATACTAGTTTTTCAATGTCTCGTAACAATTGCACTTGCCATTTTATAGGTATATTTTAGATGGGATGACGCGATTCACGAGGATCTCATTCGAGCGGCGTACGACATGCATGCGAGCACAAGGTACACCGCATTGATGCACAAGTTAAAGAAGCATCGTGTGCGGCCAAACTTTGTTACGAGATGAGGCGTGGAGGAGATACTTGGAGTGCGGGAGAGCGAGGAATTTCTTGTCGGGTCTAGGCAAGCGTCTACGAATAGGAACACCGAGGTCGAAGGACCGGGTGGACCCTCGAAGCACGGTGGTGGCTCGGTGTCTTTTGTGACTACCAATGAAATATTGGTAAGTGTTTTTTACACTCTTGTTTATTTTTTCATTTCTACACTTGTTCACTATGCTTGTGTTTGCTTTTAATCTTGTTTTATTTTAAAAAATTTCTTACACATTGATGGTAGTTTAACGCATGCATGCATTGTACAGATTTCATTCACTTCAGTTCATTTCACTTCTATGCAATTGATTTGTGTTTGGCGAATACAAGTGCGTCGACCTACTACTAATTGACATATTTAACATTTTTATAACTTTTGTATGCAGACTAATACATCCGAGACGCCACCTACCGTGAATGAAGTGTATTTGCATCTCCACACCGTAAATCACGACGGGGTGACATTCATCGATACTAGATCAGAGCGGTTCTATGTAAGTATAGAAGTGAAATGTGAAATAGTACTAAGTTTACTTTAAAGCATATCATTTAAGTTGTTTATTGTTGATCCATGCAGGATAAGCTCCAGAGGAGACGTCTGAAGCTGACCCAGGCTACACCGGACCAGCCGGTGGATGATGAGGCGGTGTACTTCAATGTGGCGGGTGAGTGTCCCAAAGGACGTGTCTACGGTCTCGGGTCTTTAGGGAGAAAAAAGAGAAGATATGCAGATCTTGGTGCTAGCACATCCCAGATGCCGGAGATGGTGCCAAGTAATTACGACATGTTGTGGCGTTTATGGAGAGGCAATTCGGGATGACCATGGACGGAGCAGGCCTATCTCAGCACATCCACCACCACCACCACCACCACCACCTCATGAGCAACAGCAGCCGCCGCAAATAGATCCCGCCGATCCACTACAACAACAGGACAATGTTGAGTGAGAGACGCAAGATTGGCTTACGAGAGATGAGCAGCTTAGTGATACTTAGGTATTTTTCTTGTTGTTTGTGTAACTTTTGAGATTATAATTTTGCTTTTGTAGATAACTTTTATAGTTGTTTACAGAACTTTTAGATTGATAGTTCTTTTTGTGCATATTTAGAGGATTGGAAGTTTTTTGTTGGTCGTTGTTGAACAATAGAATTGGTGCTTTTGTGAATACTTAGAAATTTGGAACATTTATTATACTTGATAAGCTTTCGTGGATATATAAATATTTTTCAATGTCGAATTGTACATCTTTTTTCCCTCATTTGAATCTTTGTTGTTGATATATATTGTTGATGTATGTATGTCAAATTCTGCTTTTTTGGGGGATGTTAGCACCCCCAAGGAGTTGTTGGAGGGTGCGAGGCAATGGAGCAGGTCCTATGGTTGTATTTTCATGTTTAGATGTTATGGAGAACCAATTGGATTGATCTTAGATGTGAAAAGTAAACAAAGCGTACAAACGGAATTGAGACGGATTAGCAACGGAATTGAGAGATTCCGTTGCTATTCCGTCTCTAATTGTCGAGGAAATAGCCGCGCCAAACTGGGTAAAACTAAACTTTGATTCGAAATAGAGACGGATCAGAGATGGAATGCTTGAATTCCGTCTCTGATCCGTTGCTAATCAGAGACGGATCATAGACGAAGTACTTGAATTCCGTCTCTCGATCCGTCTCGATTAGCAACAGATCGAGAGACGGAATGCAATTAGAATTATACCCTTATGAAGAAATTCCATTTCTCGTCCCGTCTGTTTCGTGTCTAAGTCCGTATGAAATCCCTCTCAAACCCGTCTATAATCAGAGACGGAAACACATTTCCGTTGCTGACTTAATTAGCGACGACAATTTCAGAGACGGAATAGATTTCGTCTCTGTTCCGTTGCAGAATTGAATTAGAGACAGAATTTATGCTAATCAAAGAACGAAAATTTCCGTTTTTGATCTATCGTTTGCTTTTTTGTAGTGAATTTGACGGGGAAGTATAGTTTTGAAACCAATAAATAAAAATACCTAGGTCAAGACATACAAGTTCAGTTCGATAAAAATTGGATTTGGCATTCAATCTATGTAAATTATGCAAATAAAAAGTATCATAGTGTAGCTATAGACTTGGTAACGTACACGGTTCCTCGTACTTTCTATTCTCGATAGCTAAGGTACGACAATGACTACTTCCTTAGCCAATTGTATAACCTTGTTTAATACAATGACCGCAATGAGGTTTTGTGAAGACACTACACCTGACAACTGGATCACTAGTGTGTCGATTTAGCCTAGATCCCTAAGGTATTTGATCTGGTCCGAAAAGGGTCGAATCAATTGGTATGATCAATTGTCACTCGTGTGGTCTTCTTGCATAAGGACGGATGCTTACGACTCACTAGCGATTAAATCTGGGTTTAAATCTAAATTTAACCTAATTAATCTATCAATACCAAAGGAAATAAAATATCAATGAAAAGCAATGAAATTAAAATAAATAAATCTCACAAACCCATATATACGAATGATCGCCATGAGATTAGGGTCTTATGGATGCGAGAACACAAAATAAAATAAAAATAGAAGTCAAGAGAGAGATATCTCTCAATAATACCATAAGTCCTAATTATCAAAAACCACTTAATTTTTTCTCTCTCGGAAGAGAGAGAACTCGATCTTGATGGGAAGTTAGTGACACGTGCGCGAGGATGATCTGGTGGATGTTGTGCGTTTAATGCAGGTTCAAAACATGTGTTAAGTGGTGATTGGGTGAAACGCCGGAGGATCTGCGACGTGGCGAGAGATCATTGGAGGAGAGAGAGCTCGACCTGGTATGTGCTGGCCAAGTGACAGTGCGACACGTGGCAGCTGCGCATGGGGTGGAAGAGACGCACGAATTCAACGAACTTGTAGGAGACATAACCAACATGGATCCCGTTGGGCATCCAAAAGCCGCTGGAAAGAAGAGAATGCACAGGAGTGCTCTTACGAATTAGTGGGAGATAGTCCTGCCGCGTATCCTGAAGAACATCCACGATGGCTGCTGGATAGAGAAACATGCTCGATAAGAGCAAAATTTTGGGAGGCAGCACGACACGAATCCTGAGGCTAATCGTTCCCTCTCTTCTCATTTGATTCCCGATATGCGTGCTGATCTCAAGATATGAACGCTTGGGATGCCGAATGACTTGAGTGAGTACTCTTTTGAGTCGCTCATGTTCTCCTCATCTCTCCATCAACTTTGTATTACGTGTCTCGAGACAGATCAAACAATAGTTGTTCACACTGCAAGTAAATACTCTAGTTTAGGTAGTTTTTCACCCCGAATTCAACCGCGCACTCCAATAAATCGAAAAATGATTAATAAGGACAATTAGGCTAGTATTTTGGAGACTTTACAATAAAAATATATAAATAACCTATATATAATAACATAATTAATGACTTATCAAATACCTCTAAACTTAAGATTTCGCACTAACTAAACTAATTAATCATGTACCCGATACCAAATTCATAGAGTTATTTCTATTTACATAGTCGCCAAGTTAACAAGCCACTTAAAAATTTCGGTGTTATGATATATCAAGGATCGCAATCCAAACACAATTAAGATTACACTTTAAAGACATAAAATCGGTCAAGACAAGGCTATCAAATACTCACGAGTTTTCTAGGTTTATGCACTGAAGCACGCAAGTTTGCAATCTCCGTAAAAATAGCGCATCAACATTTAGAAGGTACCGTAAGCGAGAAATGCAACCACATTAATTCTCCACTATTATAGACTTAGCACCAATGAAAATCAATATGACTTTAATAGGTTGTAATATAGCTAGAATAAGGTACCAAGGAAATGATATAAAGGTAATACGAAACATTAGAAACTAAAACTTAGACTATCAAAAGATTTCCTGAGAACTTGAAAGTGGTTTATACAGGACTTAAATTCAATTCTCTTTTAACATGTGCAGTCCTCACTTTTTTCCAACCATCCAGCTCTTGTTCATATCCTATGGATGCCGTTTTAGGTGGGACTCTCTAATCATGACTTTCCTCTTATTTTGGGTATATAAATAATTTTTCTCTCAATTTCTTCTCCTCATGTCTCTTTCTAAAGATTTCAAGTCTAAGACTAGTTTCCAACTATGTAAAAGAATATATTAGGCTATGTCTATGGGTTTAACATTAGGTATGAGAGAAATAAAGGTTGGGTTAGCTCAAAATGGGTTAACTAGGGCAATTACATTAGGTAGGCTTAAAGCTAAGGGTTTTTATTCAAAAATGGCCTAAACCATTTTTCCAAAAGTGGTTTAGTCATAGGAATTCAGCCTCAAAGGCGTTACATCCTTGTTCTAGCACCCTAGAAACTTAACTTTTTTCACTTGCACAATTATGACTGTCTGCTTCCTTTGGTATCTAGAACAAGGCTTAACCCTAATACTAAGTCCCTTATATGAAATCATAAAAATGTCAGGCTAAGGGACAGAGTGAATGTTTCTCTTAATTTTTCATAAGTCTCAAGTCAAAGAGGCAACCATAGTTTACTCATCCACAACCAAAGGCATGCAACAAAGTTTTGGGTGACTCTAAAAAATAATAAAGAAAACTATAGTAAATACATGCATGAAAGTGTACCAACTCCTAATGAAATGAGAAAGAGGAGTATGAAGGGAAAAGAAATGGAAGAAATGAGAGAATAAGTGATATTAAATACAACAATTACCATCCGTCAACCACATATAACCGCATATAATTGATAATTTTAAACAATCTCACATGTGGTCTTTCACAAAGAAATCCATCCAACTCAATTCACAAATCCTAAAGTACCTCAAAACTTATTCCGAACCTTGTCCTTAAAGTTCAAAACAAATCAAGGAGTCCATGCAACAAAAAGAAAAAAAAAGTGGTGAAAAAGAACATGGAGCAATAAATAAGAAGATGATACAAAGACATGCATTTTTTTAACATAATAAAAATCTCCAAAAACTAGTGAGTGTACAAAATTTCTTTTGTCTAGGTGACTAAGGAAACAATGAAAAAAATAATCATAGTAAGAGCAAGAACTAATAAACATAGAAGTTAACTTAAATAATTCCTACCAAATCTTGCGAGCCCAAAGTCTTTCAATTAAGGGTGAAATCAACAAGATGGTGGAATGAAGTCAAAGGTTTTGGGTCTACTCAAAGACCCACCACTAATGCGGCAACTTAAGTTGGTTTATGTCTCAACCTAGTATCAAAACACCTAAAACTCTAATAACATGTTATCTCCCTAAAAATGCTCAAATTATTTCAAAAAAATGTAATCCAAAGCCAAATCTAACAAAACTCAGGTGGTGCGCTAGTGCCTTTGATGCTCATCAAACATTTATAGCACCTACAAAAATCCAAGAAACCAAGTTAGGGTTTAACATAAAAAAACACTTAGAACTAAACTAAAACTGAAATAAATGCAAGAAGTAAAAGAAATAAAGTCGGACTGCCTCCCAACGAGCACCTTTATTAAGTATTTGGCTAAGACTTGGCGTGATTTATCATGTAATGTCTTCTCCTTTCAAAATGTCAACAACAAATGGTGCATCTATTGATTTGGGCAATGCAACATGCACGCCCTCTTTCAGAATTGAAAGCTCATTTGGGACCTCTAATTAAAAAGACTCTGTCGCATCATAATCATCCAACACAAAAGTGTCGGCTGTGTAGAAAATCTGCGAATGATCCTTTACTTTCGCCCCTTGTAAAGTTTAACAAATATGCATGGGAAGGTGGGTGATTTCCCCAACAATAGATGTCGATTTTCCTTGCTCTCTTTCTGCGGCTCCTCCGGCCTTTTTAATATGACTTCGATTTTCATCTCATTTTCCTTCTCTTCATCTTGTGCAATGATAATCTCGGACTCAGTTTGAAAGACTTCAAGTCTTTCTGCTGTTTTGATCTAATAGTCCTCCACCTGTGTATCCATATTTACCTCAACACTTTTCAATGTATCAACACTCACATTCTCCTCTAGATAAAAATTGGTTATTTACTACGCAACTCTTTCTCGTCAATCATATTTTAAAGTGTGTTATTCATTTGAATAAGTTGAGTTTTCAAATTTTGCAAACTTTGGATTCATATGCTGAAATTGTTGAAACTTTTCAAGTAGGTGTTATTGAAAAATTATTAATTGCTTCAACATATTTTTCAAGGAGGTGCTTTGTTGAAATTGTTGGTTCTCTTCATGACATTGTTGATGACTCGTTGAAAAGGTAGTTCTCGAAGATCAAGTCATTCATCATGGCTTGTATATACCTCTCTTCATGTTGAGGAATCTATGGACTTGGCATGAGCTCAAAGAAGTCAAGTATGTGGCGATGCATAGCTAGAATAATGATAATTCTCATACTTTGGATAGTAATGAAAATCATTGTGACGGCCCATTCCCTAATCTAGGACACCGCCAAGCCTAATCCCGTAATTAAACCCAAATCCTAACCACATAAGACTTAACTACGCATTAATCAAAGCATTTCCATCCAAATATCTTCAACTACTTGTGTTTAAGATAAATAAAATACATGTCACTTTACAATTGAATTTCAAAGTTATTAAAAACTTATTAAAGTTATAAAATTTAGCGGAAGTCTTAACAAATTATGCGAAAACAATTATTAAAAATCCTAATTGTGTGGAAACCAGGAAAACAACGATCGCATGCATATATAACAAAGTGGAGAATATAAACAGCGTGATATCATCATAAGTTAGGGAACTAAATACTCAACCCAATATACAACCCCAAAATGTATCAAGAATATAACTGTATAATACACAAAATATCAAAACTTACAAAATGTCGGTGCAGATAGACGCCGATGGCTAAGAGGTAGTCGCCAATCTTCTCCTTGCCCAGACTGCTCGTCGACGGCTCTGCACCGACTGTCATAAAAAAGACGGTGAGTACGAAAAGTAACAGTAATTCCGGTTGACAAATTCATTCACACTTCCAAAACAAACTAAATGGTATTTAAAAGCATAAATTCAATACATAAAAACTAGTACCAATAATATGCCAAGAAATACTACAGTTAAACATGTGAAAGTAACACAAGCCTTAACCATAGTGCAATGGACTCTAGATTCTATAACTACTTTATAAATCCAGGAAAATGACACATTAAGGATTCCAAGAATTGGCTATGCTACAAAGAAAAAGTTCTCCAAAGATTTCAAGTCCACGTAGTCATTCAGAATTCACAAATCCCTGATAGCATGCTATTTATACTACATTTAATGTAAAACAGCAAGAAATGACATATAACACATGAATAGATTCAAAAGATTTCAAGTTATCAAAATATTATGGAAACCAAGCTCAACAAGTGAGGAATAACAATTAAGTCTATGATATGAGAGTACAAAGCTAAATATAGTAAATATTGACTATAACAAACATGTTAAAACTAGAAATGAAATGTAAATAAACAATCAACGGGTATACTCACATCAAACAATGTAAAGCCTTAGCTTTACCGACCTCCCGACACATCAAATCTCATATTCGAACCCCGCAACCTTTTCCTAGGTTCCTGATATCACATAACATATTTTTGGATGTGTTCATAACTTTACTTGGGGTATTAGGCTTAGTTATAATGTTTTGGCAAATTTGGAAAATTATAGATTTTTATGCTGTCATGACAATTAGCGCGCTAAATTATTTGATTAGCGAGCTAATGGCCTCATTAGCGTGCTAACTACTATATCTAGTGTGCTACCCAAAGTTAGCGCGCTTTGTGCAGGAAAACCTAAAGTTCTGCTACTTGAATTCTTAGTTTACTCCACACATAGGCTTCACCAAAGCATTGGGGACCTCCACAAATAACTCCAGAACCCCAAGACAACATAAACAACAACAAAAAACAACATCTAACATGATCTAATTCATGAATTCATCAAATTAAACTAAACAAACTAGTGTAAGAGAATTACCTAGTTGATGTACACTAGCTTTAACAACACCCACACTTTCAAAATACTAAACCCAACTGATTTTCCTCTTCCTCAAACCTCTTCAGTAAGTTTCCTTCCCTCATAAGCTTGTAAAATGAAAATATTTCGTTTGCATTAATTGATATCTAAATATATATGAATTATATGGTTGAATGATAACCATTGATCTAATTGCACACACGTATCTTGAGACCTATATAATGGTACACTTTTTAACACATGTCCCACTTACCTCCATTAACTTAATTGGTTTTCTAAATGTGCTAGTACGTGTCTTAATCCAAATTACATGGCTATTATTTTAAAATGCTAACTTAGGTTACATTTAATTAAAAATCAACTACAGCCACATTAAATCCAATATATAAATCTACATTAAGCTTAAATATACTTACCACATCACTCTCTACCCCGATCCCATGTCGGCACGCAACTCGAGGTACATCTCCACTCACGTCTCGATACATATACACGAGTAGGAGTTACTTAATAGTTTACACATGTACAATATACTAGGCATATACCACAACAAATCTAACATATACCTCGACCATCTCACCTTGATCAATGCACGTATCACGGTGTGGGTCACACGTCACTTGGTCGGTAATCCCGATTACGGATAATAAACAAGATTCAAAAATTTGAGCCATGAAAATCACGTGGAATGATAATGTTCTTCACAAATCTCACAAACCTCGACTGTTGCACAAAAGAATACATGTCAAAAATTGATGTTCGTTATGTGACATACCTACCTCATTCACATTATAATAATGTGAGTCTTCGAATCGACCATAATTGTGGGAGTAGGAGGTCATTGTGGAGTTGCTCGCATACATTTTAAGAACAAGGGACTAGATAGACAAAATAAAAAAATAAAAGAAAACCAAAGAAAGAAAAAAAAACAATCTATATAAATTATGTAAATCAAAAGTATCCTAGTGTAGCTATAGACCAGGTAACTTACGCGGTTCCTCGCATTTCCTATTCTCGATAGCCAAGGCACAACAATGACTACTTACCTAGCTAATCGTATAACCCTATACTTAAGCGCATCGGGTTTAACATGATAACCGCAATAGGTTTTGTGAAAGTACTATACCAAGACAACCAGATCACTAATGTGTCTAATTTAGCCTGGATCCCTGACGTATTTGATCGGTCCCAAATGATTCGAATCAATTGGTATTGTCAATTGCCAATTTTGTGGTCTTATTGCATAAGGACGGATGCGTACAACTCACTAGTTGTTAAACTAGGGTTTAAATCTAAATTTAACCCTAATTAATCAATCGATACTAAAGGAAATAAAATATCAATGAAAACAATGAAATTAATGTAAATAAATCTCACAAACCCACATATACGAATAGTCGAACCTCCCTCACAGTCTTGCCTTGTCTGTGAGATTAGTGTCTTATGGATGAAGAACACAAAAAAATAAAAAAGAATAGAAGTCGATCTCTCAATAATACTTTAAATCCTAATTATCAAAAACCACTTAATTTTTACTCTCTGGAAGAGAAAGAATTCGATCTTGGTGGGAAGTTAATGACACAAGCGCCGAGGATGATCTGGTGGATGTTGTGCGTTTGATGCAGGGTCAAGTACAAGTGTCAGGCGGTGATTGGGTGAAAGGCTGGTGACTACTGACATGGCGAGAGATCATTAGAGGAGAGAGATGACTGGTACGTGCTGGTCGAATGACAGTGGGACACGTGGTAGTTGCGCATGGGGTGGAAGAGACGCACGAATTCAACGAGCTTGTGGGAGACATAACCAGCACGGATCCCGATGAGCGTACCACAACAGTTGCAAAGAGGAGAATGCATAAGAGTGCTAGTGTGAATTCCGGACGAGTTTTAACGTGGTTTGAACGTACCCTATGGTAGTTTTGGTGAACCATAAGGGATTGGATCGAGTTCAGGTCGTGAAATTGGAGCCGGGGTTCCGAAAAAACCCCGAAGATCACCCTGTACGAAGGGCGCCGCGAGAGGCGCTGTGACTCTCACGGCGCCACCTGCGACGTCGTTTCGCCTAGAATTTTTTTTTTCCAATTTGGGTTTCGATTCGGCCAATTGGGAGCTTATCCTGATGATTGATACCGGGTATAATATGAATTAATATGATGGATTTGATACTCTAATGTTAATTTGGGTAATTCCAAAGTTTGAGAAATTGATAAATTAATGAATATTAGGTACTTGGATTTGATCGACGGGTGCTGTGCTACGCATTTGTAGGCGTGGAGATCGCTTTTGTATTAGTGGAGCGAGGTTTGAGGTGTGTAGTAAGCCAACTGGAATCCTCTCGAGTATTTATTTACTTATTTCCTTATTTGCCTTCCATTCAGTTATTTCATTATTCATTTCTGGTATGGTTTATATGGACGGTTTGGTTGAGTGCACTCCCACTGGGCCATTTAGTGTCCGTGTCTACTAGATCATAGCATGTGTCCCTGAGGTCTCGGTGAATAGTTCGACCCGATGATCTTTCGGTGCACGTGTCGGTGCGCTGTGGAACCACACCGGCCATCGAGAGGACCCAGAGGCTGGCTATGCAGGAGTGTGACTCGCTGACAGTGCTCGCGAGAGTGTCCGAAGTATGGTGCTAGTCTGACTTAGGTTGTAGACACACATTTTGAGCTTGTCATTTATGTATTCATGCGATGAGCACAGATGCATGTTTTAATTTTTCGCATGTTTATTTACTAGCTTTATTCAAATTCTTGTATTTTATTTCTATAAATGCTTATTGAATTCCTTGGGATTTACTCACTCTGGACTCGCCATATGTTTTGTCGTGATGGCTTGAGTGCAAACCCCAGTACGAGTCGATACAAGGGGAAGCTTGCGGACTACCTTTGACAGATTACATCATCTATCGTATGTTTGTATATATTTATATTTACTTTTAGGATACGAGATACATTGTGAGCTACCCATGACTTGTATATTGACTTATTTTGAGGATTTTGACCATCTTTCTGATTATGATGTTTATATTATGGGCTTTCCACAATAGGTTGATGCTCGTAAGACTTGAACTTATTTGTTTACTGCTTGATCAAGTCTAATAAGTCTTGTGGTATAATTTGATTATTAAAAATGATCTTAACAGGAGAATTGAGTCTAATGGGCTAACTTGTAACTTTTCATAATGTAAGTTAGTCAAGTATTGGGTTTTAAATGAAGTTGTGTTGGCACTCGTGGCGGGCCTCAAGATTTGGGGCCGCTACATTTTGGTATCAGAGCCTAAATTTGTGGAAGATGGGGATTTAATAAGAGCATAAAACTTAATGAATAAAACCTTAGATGTGGGAACCCGAAGTAATTACCCTAGAACCCCATTGTGAGGCGGGTAGTGATTAGGATTATATATGTGGTATGTTTTTGTTTGTATATACATTAATATGATGCACGTATATATACAGAGGCTGATTCGACGCACGTTCTTCAATGCGAGATTTCGATGGACGGGCAACCTTCAATTCTTACTCATCCCGAGGTCGAAGATACCGGTGACTCGACCAGGGAGACCTCGACGTTACGATCACTAGCGCGGAGTATGGACGACGATTCGCACAAATTTTAGAGATGATGCGTGCTCAAAGCGCGCGATGCTAACTCATAAGACTACACTAGCGCACCGATTTCACGAGCGTGTACCGTAGCCCCCGTTACACCATAAACGCCGATTCAAAGCGGTAGTTTCGAGACAACGACAAATAGAGGTTGGCCGGTGGTGGTACTAGCCGAGTCCACAACACTATCGATTGGCTACGACAGAGAAGCCGGATCGTGACATCGATATCAGGCATCACGATGTTAGCTGAGGCCAAGAGGGTGAAGGATCTCATCTGATTTCAGCCTGGTTAGTTCTATGGAGCAGGAGATCCGGAGATAGCCGGGAAATGGTTATTTTCACATGAGCGGCTGCATAAACTATTTTTAGTCCAAGAAACAGACTGACCTCATCTGTCGAGTTTTTGTTTGAGAGGTGACGCCGCGGTTTGGTGGACTACATATGCGACTACACATCTGGAGCCGACTACCTAGGCCGAGTTCCGTGATCTGTTCATGGACGAGTGTATTCCGATGGAGGTTCAAGTCAGATTGAGGGAGCAATTTTTTTGCCCTGGTTCAGGGTAACATGTATGTGCTGCAGTATATAGAGCGATATAAATATTTAATGTAGTACGTCATGGATGCGGCTGGGACAAAGTGGCTTCAAATATATTATTTTGTCAGGGGAATAGATGAGAGGATTGCGAGCTTTATTGTATCCAGTGGAGCCCGTATACTATTAGAGATCTCTGGCAGGGCTTTGGCACACGAGACTTATCTGATACAGATGGGCAATCGACCCGCATCCACGTCTTATCAGAGTCATTCTTCGCAGAGTTGTCGGTCAGAGTTGAGATCGAAGAGACAGCGGGATCATCAGGGCAGACAGAGACAGGGGCATAAATCTCGTCGAAATGATAGACAGATAGATCAGGGGCGTCGAGGGGATGAAAATCGACGACACATAGATTAGAGAGGACAGGTATGGAGCCAGAGTCATGGTCAGGGTCAAGGGAATGTCGCTAGATCAGCTGGACATATGAGTCTCGTCGATGTTATAGATGTGATCAGGTTGGGCATCTGCAGGTGACTATACTAGACCAAAGCGCCACCACCATAGTCGGACAAGGCCGAGATAGGGCTCATACCATTGCTATTGCGGTCGCGCATTCGGAAAGGAGGCGACTGATGTGCTTGTCGAAGGTACGTTATCCATTCATGGATTTGTCATGCATGTTATAATTGATTATGGTAGTACTTTGTCTTTTATTGCTGGACACATGATAAGACAGTTAGAGTTACATGCACTGATTTTTGACACATCTCTGGTCCTCAGTACAGCTACTGGGGATAAGATATACCATAACCGAATATGTCGGGATTGTATTGTTAAGATATGGGACATCAATTACCGGCTGATTTACGAGTTTTAGAGTATCTGGAGTTCTTTGCGATGCTGGGCATGGATTGGTTGGTAGCATATCACGCACATATAGATTACTTTAGTAAGAATATTACATTTGATATCGAGGGGATTCCAGAGTTATCATTCGTCGGAGATGCATCAGCTTTATCGATCACTAGAGGCCATTTAGCGACGACTCAGGAGATGGAGTTGCAATCTGTTGAGCTGAGAGCGAGGACAATGATCGGGGTTGAGCATGTCCTAGTAGTTTGTGAGTTTTCGAATATATTTCAATATGATTTGCCAGGACTACCACCGCCTTGAGCAGTTGAGTTTATTATTGATTTGATACCGAGGACATGACCTATTTATAGCCGACCTTACAGGATGTCTGCTTTTGTGCAGGAGGATTGAGAACCCAGTTAGAGGAGTTGTTACTGAAGGGTTTCATTCACTCTAGTATGTCTCCTTAGGGAGCTATGGTCCTTTTTGTGAAGAAGAAGGACGATACCATGAGGATGTGTGTTGATTATTGGAAGTTGAATCAGGTGACGGTCATGAACCGTTACCCACTTTCCAGGATCGATGACTTATTCGACCAGTTGGCAAGAGCCAAGTTATTCTCGAATATTGATTTGCGATCAGGATACCATCAACTGAGGATTTGAGAAGGTGATATTGAGAATACCGCTTTCAACACGAGATACGACTGGTTCGAGTTCACATTCATGCCATTTAGGCTGACTAATGCGCCTGCAATCTTCATGGACTTGATGCACAGGGTTTTGAGACCATTTCTGGATCGATATGTCATTGTGTTCATTGACGACATCTTGATATACAACAAGACTCGTGAAGAGCACGAGAGGCATCTCGGGTATATTTTGACGACACTGAGAGAGCATAGGCTGTATGCTAAGTTCAGTAAGTGTGCATTTTGGCTGAGTGAGGTGAAGTTCCTCAGACATGTCATCAGTGATCAGGGTATATCAGTAGATGGTGACAAGATTCGGGCGATTATTGACTGGAGGACGCCTGAGTTTGTTTATGACATTCGGAATTTCTTGGGTTTGGCAGGATATTACCGA
Source organism: Stephania cephalantha (assembly GCA_039657325.1). NCBI lineage: Eukaryota > Viridiplantae > Streptophyta > Magnoliopsida > Ranunculales > Menispermaceae > Stephania > Stephania cephalantha. The sequence goes on along the minus strand of CM077576.1, from coordinate 3,668,470 downwards.
CGGTTTGTGTAGGATATTCATTAAATGCAGTGCAGATGACAAGATTGACCAAGAAAGATGTCAAATTTGATTGGTTTGAGGAGTGTGAGGAAACACTTTTGGAAGTGAAGAGGAAGCTGACTTTAGCGCCAATGTTAGCATTGCTAGTGGCACGTAGAGGCTTCTCAGTTTATACCGATGCTTCATGCACTGGGTTGGGTTGTGTCTTGATGCAGGATTGACACCCAGTGGCTTGCTTATCTCGACAGTCGAGACCCCCACAAGGGTAATTATCTAGTGCACGACTTGAAGATTGCAGCAATCGTGTTTGCATTGAAGGCCTAAAGGCATTATCTCTATGGAGAGAGGTTCATGTTGTTCACTGATCACCAGAGCTTGAGATATCTATTCACTCAGAGGGAGTTTAGTATGAGACATAGGAGATGGCTCGAGTTACTGAAGGATTACGACTTCGCCATAGAGTACCATCTTGGGAAAGCGAATGTGGTAGTTGATGTGTAACGACTCGAATTCTTCAAAACCAGCCCCGGGGGCAAATTAGTAATTTTAGGAACCCTAAACTGGTTCGACTCTAAAATAAACCAAAAATTATAAACCCTAACCACCTATGGATCTACAAACCCTAAATAAAAAAAGAGGTGAGAACTAGATGGTGGAGATGATGGTGATGGAATGCAAAGTAATATATATATCTCTCTCTCCATTTTTTATTCAAAGTGTGACCTGTGGGGAGAGGGTCTTGCGCGCCGCCACCGGCGCAAGAAAGGAGCGCAAAGCACCGCCGTCGTTAAGCATAGGCGGGGGAGGGACACAGCAATGGCGTCCCACCCCCACGGACCAAGAGGCAAGGGTGGCCCTAGCCACCCTCCCTCGGCGAGGTCTTCTTCTTTCGGCCACGACTGGTCGGAGGTCCGGCCAGTCGGGCCGAGGGACCTCAGCGCCGGAGGCGCTGGGGTAGTAATAGACACGGTTAGGGGGAGCTCGTGCTCCCCCTACCACGACCACCAGGGGGAGCTTGTGCTCTCCCTCCCTTGGTTGATTGACCGATCAAGGGGTCAGTTGACCCCTGGACCAAGTTGACCGATTTGACCAGGAGCCAAACTGGCCCCTTGACGCTAGAACGAGACAAGGGAGAGGTGATGCTTGAAACCTTCTCTTGATGTGAGTCTTGTGTTGTATTATATATGTATTTGATTTTGAATTATTAAGCTTGGGTTGTAATTAAAACAGGTCTTTGGGTAGTTTGAAACCTACTTACCTTTAGTTGATTCACATGAGAGTTTTTAATAGACCGTTTTTAGTTAAATGAATGTGAACCCATGTATAGTTTCGTGGATCATATGAACTTTATTTTATTGGATTAAGGATAACTTTTAGATTTATTCCATAGTTATTATCATTTCGTATAGCCATTATGTTATTCTGCAGGTTGTTTGAGAGGCGTGCCAAATCGTTACAGTTATCGGGCTTGAGTAACGATTTGGGTCGGGCGACCCGACCATAGGTTGGGAACAGGGTCGTCACAGTTGGTATCATAGCATAGGTATTATAACCTAGGGAACGTTAGGTTAGTGAAACCTAAATTTTTAGAGCCTTTTAAGATTTAAAGGTCAATTTAAGTTAGACGAATCAATGGTATGGGACATTGGTTCAACGTCAACTTAACATATAAAAATGATAAATCTTAGGATGGAATGGGATAAAAGAAATCCGACAAAAAGATTTATCATGTTGATTATTTGTTGCCTTGTATATATAAATATATCGTTAGATATATAGATAATTGTGTTCCCTATTAGTTTAATTATCTCTGCGCGGAACTTGAGTTCCACGAGACAGTGGAGGGAATGACAATGAACAATGCAAGGAAATCGAAGTGAATTCCTTGGGAAAGAGCCCAAACGCGCTTCAAGTGATATTTGCAACGACTATTGTGAGAACGAATAAGCTTGATTGAAAATTACTTAGTGTAATGCGCTTATACTTAATAGTAGTGTAGCAAATAAATACTCAAACAAGAATCATGAAACTTGAAAGGGCAGTGAGTCGCCACGCTACATACGTAAATAGAAGTAGCGATGTGGTCGCACTTCAGGAAGTAACTCTGACTCTTGAAATTCTAATAAAACAATTTAAGAACTCAAGGTACCTTGTTTAAAAACAAGTTATTGATTTTAGCAGGGATGCCAATGAATCTTGGTTTTAAACCATCAAATTAAGTTAGTTTGCCTAGCAAGCTAAACTTGAAAACTTAATTCGAGATATGAACGGCACATGTGCTTTAAAAAGTTTAACTCTTGATTAAAGATGCGAATCAATGGTTTATGATTTTTAAGATCTAAAGTCATTACTATAATTTGACTTTTACTGTTACACGCGATTTATTTTTTTGAAAAAAGAGTTTCTTTGATTATATTGGACCGTGATTTTTTGGGTACTTTGAATTGATGTTTATCGATTCTCTAGGAAGAAACCTACTTGTTTTACAAGATTTGAAAGCATAATCAAGTAAAGAAGGAAACGACTTATATTTCTTGGTGTTTTTTTTTAAATGAAGTAAATAGACTCATTTGTATTTCAAAGATTTCTTGTCGTAACTTCACTTTGGTGTTTACAAAATCAGTTTTACTTTGATTCTATAAGCATGGTTGAGATTTCTCGAATGATTGGTCTTATAAAATGTTAGACCCAATTCGGGCTGTATGAAAGAGTGTTTTGACTTAATTATAGGTTTTAGACCTAAGTTATTATCTTATGGTGGAAGTAAAAACATTCGTGTGGTGATGATGTATTTTTTTAAGTTGCATTGACCCGATTGATTTGAAAAGACATTTAAAGTTACTCGAAACCAGAGGATTGATTTATATTTCCTTTCCTATGAGAATCAGTTTAACTCGATTCTTGAGATAAGGTTTTTGATGAAAACATAAGATTTTGAAAAGGTTCTGATTCAAAGTTTACTTGTTGATAATTGAATCATGTCTCTCGAGTTTTGATTGATTATGTATAAACTTAAATTTAAACTAGCTATCAATGGGGTGAGTATCGAAGTTGAAGATCCCAAGTCGAGGGATGTATTTGACAAGATTGTTATGTGTGAGGACCGTGTTGCCAAGTAGAAATTTGTAAATGTTGAAAGGACCAAGGACGTGAGGTTAAGATAATATAAATCAAAGGCAACCGAAATTGTTCTCACTCAACTAGAAATGAGTTGACTCATAAAATTGGGGATACCAAAATTTGAAAGATCGTTTTCGAAATGAATGTGAGACATGCGCTGATGGTACCACAATTGAGAAAATTAAGAAATGCTTAAAAAAACATTATGAATCTAAGAGAGAAAACATTAACTAAGATAGTTTTTCGTAGTCATAGGATTTGCAAGGGAATACTTTGTTCATGAACTTAAAATCTCAAATCGAAATGGTGACGTTACGAGAAATCATAATAATTGCTTGTGAAAAGTAACCCGAGATTTCTCGACAAGAGTGAACGTTAATGTAAGAACATGGACTATCAAACTAGACAGTTTTGAGAAGGATAAAGAATTGAACCAATGATAGGTTGACAATTTAAAATTTATGATCCTAAGTTAGAATCGACTCCCAATAAATTTCATATTGTGCAATACGAACATTGCGATAACTAGGAAGGATGAGAAAATATCTTAAGCTAGTTATGAAACATTTATCTCTAGGTGGAGATGAGACCTTTTAAATCTGACACCGTTAAGAATTTTTAAATTGAATGTGTCGTTTACACTTGGAAGCTTGAGAGTTTAATGCGATTTTAAAAGTGGAAACCACCAGCTTAGCGTTGCAAGAAAATACTCTAAGCACGTATAAATGTGAGTTTTGATACCATTGAACCAAAGCTTTAAATGGCATGACGTGCAAGTTATGCTTGTCTAAGTACTAAGTACACAGTCGTGTACATTTATTTTGAAGTATCCCAAGAATAAATAAAAAAATGTGGCAATGATAACGCATACGAGTAATAAATTAAAACGTTGATGGTGAATTATGAACTTAAAATAATTGTATCGTAGTGAGTTACGCGTCCTTAATGACAAAACCCGAGACTTGGGTTATATATTCTCAAGAAATGATATAAAAGCTAAACTACCATTGATTTTTCAGTGAGAGAAGTTCTAAATATACTTTGAGAGCTAAAAGTTAGCTCGAGAGGGCAATTAGAGACGATTGTGCAATAAAATGTGAACCTTGACTACGTCAAAAGAATTTAAAACATCTGCCCAGGATCATGAGAGTTGAGTGGTACGAAGACGTAATGCGACAAGTCTCCAAAAATTTGAGTGATTTCAATAGGAGACATTGGTATGAAACAAAAATTACGATATAATAAAGTACATACAAATGAGTATTGAAAGTTCCTTAAGGATATCAACATTGATGATTGTTCCACAGCTTACCAGGAGTGGAAGCTTGTAGTGTAAGTAAACAATTAAAAGTAGGGCTGGCAAAAGTTGTCCAGACCCGTTTGTCCGATTTTGTCCGGACCCGTTTTAAACGGGTTCGAGCAATATTTTTGTGAAAAACAAACGCGTCTGGATAATTTTTTAAGTCCGTTTAAAAATACGGGACCTGGTTTGGACAAAAATTTTAAAAAAATGGGTACCCGTTTAGTGATTAATTTGAAGGGCATATAGGTAATTTCACACTCCATGACCAAACCAAACGGCCCAAAGTCCAAACCCTCACTCGTTAGTGTCGTCACCCCTCTCCAGCTCTCGTATCTGCCTTTCAGCCTCTCCCTCACAAGATCAAAACCCTAAGGTCCAGTCGGGCGTCAGCGACTGTGTCTCAAGCTCGACTCTCGCATACGGCGCAGCTCGCGCCGGTCGGGCGTCGGCGACGTTGGCGGCTCTGCCTCTCACTCTCCCGACTCTCATCTCTCCCGGCCGTGGACCGTGGTCAATCGATCCGCGCGCGACTCGCCGGCTCGCCTCTCACTCTCTCGACTCTCATCTCTCTCGGCCGTGGACTCGTGGTCACTCGATCCGCCGTGGCTCGCCGGCTCTGCCTCTCACTCTCCCGACTCTCACTCTCTCGACTCTCATCTCTCCCGCTTCGTGGACTCGTGGTCACTCGATCCGTCGCGGCTCGCCGGCTCTGCCTCTCACTCTCCCGACTCTCACCTCTCCCGGCTTTGTGGTCACTCCGTCACAACTCTGCCTCTCCTCTCGCCTTTCAATTTTTGGCCCGCAGCGCAACTCTGCCCTCTCATCTCTATGCTCTCAATGTAAGTTTCTTCTACTCCTCCATTCACATACATGTTTCTTGTTTGATTTTTCTAAAATTTGTTTCAAATCTATTTTCCCACTTAAGCTGATTTGATGATGTTGTTTTTCATTACTAAGTCTTATACTTCCATGACCCTATGATTTGAAATTAAAGAATTACATATTTGATTCTTCTTTATGTAGCATCACATATTAAATAATCCATGGTGTAATGTGATTTGATGATGTTGTTGTTCAATAAACACATATTTTTTTGTTCTAACTCAACCTTGCGGTCGGGGTTGTGGTGTTCCATTAAGTAATTGCCCTTATTTGATTAGGAAAAAAAGAATGTAATGCGATTTTATTACTTTGTGTGCAACTGTGCATTCTTCATGTTTTTTTAATGAAATTAATCCACTAGATTTAGATATGATTTTCATTTTATATTATCGCAGCATCATGGGTGATAATATGCATAGCATTGCATCTAATCCTCCTCAAAAGAAGAGGAAAAATCGTCTAAAGTGTGGGATGATTTTCTTGTAATTCCCCGACACTTCTATGTATCCAGGATAATAGGAAGAGAGGAAATGCAAACATTGTATGAGTGTTGTTTTGGATGACGGTAATAATGGTATAAATGGCATGAAACGACACTTATCTAGTTGTCCTAATTATAGTCATTTTGGTAATCGTGATGTGGGACAAATGATATTAGAATCGTCTGTTACGGGGAATATGGGATCGAGGTCTATAAAATATGATTCCGGAGTTCATCGTGAAAATATGACAATGATAGTTATCATGCATGAACTACCTTTCACCTTTGTGGACTATGAATATGTTACGTACTCTTATACCTCTCTTGTGTAACGGCCCTCGCCGCCCCGGGGTGACGTGTCTCCGTGTACTCCTCGCCAGATAGCCCAACTACACGTGTACGGCACCTGCCCGTCCTTTTCGTGTCTCGAGATTTGCATCCACTTGTAAGTGCACAATTGCAGCGAAAGTTGTACGTAAATGCAAGAAATATTAATTAATTCAACAAATCCTACTGTGGAAAAACCCTGAAAAGTACGGTGTTAACAATTGTACCATGTAAAGTACATATGTACAATGTCATGTCACTCCCCAGTTCCCAAAAGAATCAAAATATCAAAATAAAAACACACGTACAAGTAATTCTCAACGATAGGCAGTCAGAGGTGGTCACGTAAGATCCCCTTGCCCTTACTTGTACTAGGATCTGCACTCAATCATCACAGAAGAAAATGGATGACGAGTTCAGTCAGTAAAATCCCAAGGAACTCCTCCGAGCATTCATATAAACAAGTGGAAGTCAATAAATACTGTTAAATAAACATGTGAAATGTAAATAGGCAACTGTAAGTAGGGCATCGCATGCATAAATAACAATAAAGCGCAAATATGTGTGTGTGTGTTCCAGTCAGACTAAACCATACTTCGGGATTTCCTTCCAGGATCCCACTAGTAGGCGCACCCAACTAGCTATCACCTGATCCCTCTCGGTGGCCGGCGTAGACCTACGACGCACCGACACATGTAGCAGTTCCCTCGGGTCGTTATCCACCGAGCACTCCTGATACACATGCTATGGTCTAGAATGCATAGACACACAACGGAAAATCCGGTGGGAGTAACTAACCAACCATCCAAAAGATGACAAGATATGAATGTAATTAAAAGCACAAGGAATATTGGAAATGAATGGAAATACGAAAGTAAAATAAATACTCGAGAGTTTTCCCTTTGGGTTTTACAAACCTCACAACGCGCTCCACTACCCCGTAATCAATCCTCGGGTCCAAGTCCACTGAGTCCTTGGTCGCCAATTGATCACCGTGTCAACCTATGTCAATTTATCAATAATTTAATTTAGCATTACAATTTACAACAATTTCTAAATCTTTTAGGCCAAATTGCCTATTTCGCGCTTTTCGAGGCAAAACCCTGCAAAAAGTCGCGCCGACATTCCCACATATGTTCTTTGCATATAACTTTATCAATGTCTATTTATTTTATCGAAATATAATTTTTCCCAATTTTTTCAGAATTTTTTTTTCCACATTTTCCTTTCGTTTTATTTTTTCTTCTCTTTTTTCTATTTTTTTCCCTGTTTGGGTCGGGTCGACCCAAATGGGTCGGACCCGACCCGACCCTCGACCAGAACTGTCCTGGCTCGGCCCACTGGGAGGTTCGATCGGGAGGATTTTTTTCTTCTTCTGTTCTTCCGGTGATGGGTTGGGGTGGCTCTCCACCCCAACCCCGGTGGAACCGATGGCAGGGGAGACACCCTTGCCATCTCCACCTCGTCCATTGGGTTCGGCCATGGAGGTCGAACCCCCACTCTCTCCACTGCCAACCGCCCAAACAACAACAACCACAACGGGGACTCACCGCGATTTTGATGTCTCCTCTGCTTCCCAGCGCGTCCCTGCTTCACCTCCTCCTCCTCTCTTCTTCTTCTTCCTCGCTCGCCTCCCTGCTTTGTGTGTGTGTTAACAGTGTGCGCATGAGTGTGTGTGTGTGTGTGATGTAAGTGGGTAGGTGGGGTGGTGACACGTGATATGGGTTGTGACAAGTGTTACTTGAGTTGGGACAAGTGTGATGGGGTTTGTGACACCTAACTGTGACACAACTACGACACTCACCCGTGGTTTCGGGCGTTTCGACGCCCGGTTTCGCGTCCGAACCGTGATATCCGCGTAGCGCCGCGTCACTAGTCACTCAATATATATATTCCATATTATTTACTTGACAAATTTTTATTCAATTTGTGTGTTTTTGTTTCCCCGACCTAATATTCGGTCCCGTCAACTACTCGGTACCCGCGTCGACACGCATATCGAGGCGAGTACAGTTCACACAATCTCGTACGTATTTTTATGCAACATACACACATGCGATGTATTTAAATAAATTTCACCGCAAATAAGCATCCAACACATAATCACTAGCATACCTAAGTCCCCGTGTGTCCTAGCCTACCGCGGCGTCCACGTAGATCCGAGTTGGCGTCCACTTCTGTAACTAGAAGAGACATTTATAAAATGGGTCGTTACAGTTTGGTGCCGTACACGTGTAGTTGGGCCAGCTGGCGAGGAGTACACGGAGACACGTCACCCCAGGGAGGCGAGGGTCGTCACAGTTGGTATCAGAGCCCAGGTTGGCTTAAGATATTGTGACACCAACGCCACAGTTGGTATTAGAGTAAAGAAGAATTCATAAGACAATAAAACTTAATTAATGAATTTAGATGTCGAAACCCGAAGTTAGTGCCTTAGAACTTTAGTTGGGAAGTGATGTGAGGCGGGTAGAGTTAGAATTTATATATGTGTTATATTTTCATGTTACTATATGATATACGTATATACCTCGAGGCGATCCGGAGCACGTTCTCGATGCAGATTATGGACGAACGATGCAGTGCGCCGTTAAAATCGTACAGACTAGCGATGCGACTAGGGATGTCCCGATTAGGCGAGTGTGGAGGATAGACTCTCGGCCCGGGAGACACGTGAGATGGTGAGGTATTACGGCTATTACGCGAGCGGATCTGCGGTGACTAGCGGCACTCACTTCAACTAGGAGCTCTGTAGCTATGATCATCTGCGCGGAGACAACTAATGTTCAGGGGATACCACTGGCACCGGCTCAGGGGGTAGCGGCAGAGGCACCCACAGATATAGCTACCGCAATTATTCCTTTGGGGACGTCGACTCTTGCACCTCCCACACGACGACGGACAGTTCGCCACCCTCACTGCGACACTCCTTCGACATCGCATTTGTTACGGCACCAGAGGCGAAGTTATTGAGAGAGTTTCGAAGTTCCGACTGGATTCTTTTACGGCGGCGGTGATCCCGAGCTGCGGGGAGATGGATAGTGTCCCATCGGCCTTTTCCATGGCGATGAGGAATGATGAGACAAGATACGGGCGTGACTTTCGGGAGCCTATTTGAGAGGAATGCGCGGTCTGGTGGATGACATATACGGATACTCATCCGGAGCCGACGACATGGGTGAGTTTAGGGAGTTATTCTACGATCGCACATACCGATGGAGGTTAGGTTGAGACTAAGGAGGAGTTCTTGGCCCTGCGACGGGGAAGTCGGACTTTGATGCGCAAGATACATGGAGAGGTTTCGACATTTGTTGCGATTCTCTCTAGATGTTGCGGGACGAACGCTTGCAGATTTATTATTTCACCAAAGGGGTTGATGACAGATTGCGTCGGCAGATTGTCTCGACCGGAGCCACGACATTGCGGGAGATCTTTGATGGGCATTGGCTCCCGAGACGTATATATCTTGCAGAGAGGTGGCATACGTTTGAGCGGGAGGAGGTACGATCGGCGAGTTACGGGTCGACTCGAGGCGAAAAGAACGATGGAGCGTATGGATAGAGGTGGAGAGATTATAGACGGGAGAGGGCGGCGGGACGATTTTCGAGGCGATCGATTCCGATCCGAGGAGCCACAGCCAGTTCATGCTATCACCTCTGCACCAGTGGATCGACAGAGGGCACAGCCACAGGAGTACCGTCAGGGTCGAGATCAGAGGGGACATGATAGGGGTCAGGAAGACTGGGGTCAGGGTCCGAGATCTGGAGACGGACAGACGGGTAGACTGGAGAGCCGTAGATGTAACCAGTGTGGGCAGAGGGGAACTTGAGGGCTGACTGTCGGACACCACCATCGCTACGACGAGCATCAGACCAGGCTAGAGATAGAGTACATGCGTTAGCACAATCAGATAACGGGGCGACTAGGCAACTTGTTGAAGGTACATTAGTACTTATATTTGGTCGCCATATGCATGCTATATTTGATTCTGGTAGTACTTTTTTTTTTTCTTCTTGCTGTGCGTATTGTTGGATTGTTAGGGTTAGTTACACAGACACTAGAGCCACATCTTGTCCTCAGTACGGCTGCTGGGGATAAGATATACCCTAACCGAATATGTCGAGACGTGATGATAGAGGTAGATGGACATCAGCTACCAGCGGATCTTCGAGTATTGGAGTACTTAGAGTTTGACACGCTGCTCGGGATGGATTGGTTAGCATCCTATCATGCACGGATAGATTGTTATGGCAAGGCGATAGAGTTTCATATTCTGGAATACCGGAGTTCGTATTATTTGGATCGGAATGACTTACCCATCACAAGAGGCCGACTAGCTACAATGCGAGAGATGGAGGCGTTTGCGGCGATAGTTGAGTCGGAGGTTCGAACGGAGGTCGAATTGAAGACGTTCGGTGGTTCGGGATTTTTCGATTTATTTATCCATTGCACGACCTGGAGCTTGCGGCGGTCGTCTTTGCATTGAAGGCTTTGAGGCACTATCTCTATGGAGATCGATTCGTGTTGTATACGAGATCACCGAGTTTACGATACATTTTCACTCAAAGGGATCGAATATGCGCGCCAATGAAATGGTGAAGTTCTTTGAAGGACTACGACGTCGCTATTGAGTATCACCCTAGCAAATCGAACGTCGTAGCGGACACATTGAGCAGGGAGTAGACTCGACAATCGATCGTTCAAGCGACGGATGACACGTGAGCATCACTTATTACAGCATCATCGATTATGTGCATGGCCGAGTTGTCGACTATGGCGGAACATCACATTTGTTGTCAGTTGAGGATACCGACCGTATTGATTGAACGGGTTGCCGAGTGTCAGAGGGCCGATGGGCTCGATGAGCGGGTCAGTGGTCTGTCACGGAATCCGGAATGCACTGATTGGGCATAAACCACAAATCGGTGTTTGAGATACCGAGGGAGATTGTGGATACCTGCGGATCAGGAGATACGGGACGGGATTTTGGAAGATGCACACCGGTCTCGGTACACAAGTAGGGCCTTAGATAGTTGTTGATCACACAGAGAAAATTCGACAAATTCGTCGAAGATGCGAGCTGCACAGGATAGACAGAAGAGATACGTAGATAGATATCGCGAGGGTCCGAGCTATGCCGAGGGCGATATGGTGTATATGAAGGTTTCTCCTTGGAAAGGACAACAACGATTTGACATTAAGGGGAAATTAGCACCGAGATACATTGGGCCATACCGGATTGCACAGAGAGTAGGCAGCGTTGCATATCGATTAGAGTTACCCGCCGAGTTAGTGGGGTTCATCCGATCTTTCACATTTCCATATCGAGACTCGCTAGGTCGGGTCGAGACCGACGATTGTGTTTGGACAAGTGGAGATACGACTGACATGACTTATAGAGAGAGAGACCGATAGAGATCGTTGATCGTCGAATACGATTCTCCGGAACAGGGAAACTCGTGAAGGTCCTAGTTCGTTAAGCGGCATCATGGGACGAAGGGACTAACCTTGGAGCTCGAGTCGACGATGAGGACACGATACCCTCAGCTATTCTCTGGTATGGGACTTTAGTTACCGTGAAATTTCGGGACGAAATTTTATTTAGTTGGGAAGAACTGTAACGGCCCATTTTATAAATGTCTCTTCTAGTTATAGACGTGGACGCCAACTCGGATCTACGTGGACGCCGCGGTAGGCTAGGACACACGGGGACTTAGGTATGCTAGTGATTGTGTGTTGGATGCTTATTTGCGGTGAAATTTATTTAAATATATCGCATGTGTGTATGTTGCATAAAAATACGTGCGAGATTGTGTGAACTGTACTCGCCTCGATATGCGTGTCGACGCGGGTACCGAGTAGTTGACGGGACCGAATATTAGGTCGGGGAAACAAAAACACACAAATTGAATAAAAATTTGTCAAATAAATAATATGGAATATATATATTGGGTGACTAGTGACGGCGGTGCAGACGAGATATCACGGTTCGGACGCGAAACCAGGCGTCGAAACGCCCGAAACCACGGGTGAGTGTCGTAGTTGTGTCACAGTTAGGTGTCACAAACCCCATCACACTTGTCCCAACTCAAGTAACACTTGTCACAACCCATATCACGTGTCACCACCCCACCTACCCACTTACATCACACACACACACACACTCACACTCATGCACACACTGTTAACACACACAAAGCAGGGAGGCCGAGAGCGAGGAAGAAGAAGAGGAGAGGAGGAGGAGAAGTAGGGACGCGCTGGGAAGCAGAGGAGACATCAAAATCGCGGTGAGTCCCCGTTGTGGTTGTTGTTGTTTGGGCGGTTGGCAGTGGAGAGAGTGGGGGTTCGGCCTCCATGGCCAAACCCCATGGACGAGGTGGAAATGGGGGGGTGTCTCCCCGCCATCGGTTTCCCACCGGGGTTGGAGTGGAGAGCCACCCCAACCCATCACCGGAAGAACAGAAGAAAAAAAAATCCTCCCGATCGAACCCTGGTTCGATCGAGGAAGAAGACCCCAGATGGCGGGCCCCGAACGGGCACGAGCTCGGCCCATGGGCCGAGCACAGACTGATTCCAGTCGGTCGGGTCGAGCCATTTGGGCCGACCCGACCCAAACAGAAAAAACAAATAGAAAAAAGAGAAGAAAAATAAAATGAAAGGAAAATGTGGAAAAAAAAATTCGAAAAAATTGAGAAAAATTAAATTTCGATAAAATAAATAGAAATTGATAAAGTTATATGAAAAGAACATATGTGGGAATGTCGGCGCGACTTTTTGCGGGGTTTTGCCTCGAAAAGCGCGAAATAGGCAATTTGGCCTAAAAGGTTTAGAAATTGTTGTAAATTGTAATGTTGAATTAAATTATTGATAAATTGACATAGGTTGACACGGGTGATCAATTGGCGACCAAGGACTCAGTGGACTTGGACCCGGGGATTGATTACGGGGTAGTTGAGCGCGTTGTGAGGTTTGTAAAACCCAAAGGGAAAACTCTCGAGTATTTATTTTACTTTCGTATTTCCATTCATTTCCAGTATTCCTTGTGCTTTTAATTACATTCATATCTTGCCATCTTTTGGACGGTTGGTTAGTTACTCCCACCGGATTTTTACGTTGTGTGTCTATGCAAGACCATAGCATGTGTATCGAGTGCTCGGTGGATAACGACTCGAGGAGCTTACATGTGTCGGTGCGTCGTAGGTCTACGCCGGCCACCGAGAGAGGATCGGGTGATAGCTAGTTGGGTGCGCCTACTAGTGGGATCTGGAAGGCGAAGTATGGTTTAGTCTGATTTGAACAGACACACACATATTTGCGCTTTATTGTTATTTATGCATGCAATGCCCTACTTACGATTGCATGTTTACATTCCGCATGTTTATTTAACAAGTATTTATTGACTTCCACTTGTTTATATGAATGCTCGGAGGAGTTCCTTGGGATTTTTGATTGGACTCGTCATCCATTTTCTTCGTGATGATTGAGTGCAAATCCTAGTACAAGTAAGCGGGGATCTTACGTGACCACCACTGATCGCCTATCATTGAGAATTACTTGTACGTGTGTTTTTATTTTGATATTTTGATTCTTTTGGGAGGCTGGGAGTGACATGACATTGTACATAGGTACTTTACATGGTACAATTGTTAACACCGTACTTTTCAGGGTTTTTCCACAGTAGGATTTGTTGAATTAATTAATATTTCTTGCATTTACGTACAACTTTCGCTGCATTTGTCATTTATACGCTGTACTTACAAGTGGATGCAAATCTCGAGGCACGAAAAGGACGGGCATGTGTCGTACACGTGTAGTTGGGCCAGCTGGCGAGGAGTACACGGAGACACGTCACCCCGGGGCGGCGAGGGCCGTCACACTTGTTCCTGAAATTACGTGTGTTTCGAGAAACACAGTCAAGGTAGATATATTGAAAATCTACAAAAGGGAGAAGAGAAAACTTTTTAATTTGTTGCAATCTCTTTTAGGGAGAGTGTGTTTGACTTCTGATATGTGGACTTCCATTGCATCCGATGGTTATATTACTTTGACTGCTCATTATATTGATGAGGATTGGGTGTTGCGAGAAAAGGATTTTGAATATTTGTTTTATGCCACCTCCACATAGTGGTGTAGCAATTGCCGAGAAAATTTCTGTTTTGTTAGGGTCATGGAACTTAGATAAGAAGTTGTTTTCCATTACTTTAAACAATGCATGCGCAAATGACACATTTGTTGGAATTTTTAAAAATATTTTGAGAATTAAGGATGCATTGCTAGTTGGTGGTGATTTCTATCGTATGTGATGTTATGCACATATTTTAAATCTTATGGTCCAAGATGGTTTTAAAGAAATTGAAAAGATACTTGACAAAGTTCGTGATAGTATCAAGTTTGTAAAAGGATCAAAGTCTCGAAGGAAAAAGTTTTTGGATTGTGCTACACAATTGGCAATCGATTGCAAGAAAGGATTGGTGCAAGATGTGGTTACAAGATGGAATTCTACATACCTCATGCTTGAATCTGCGTTATATTATCGTAATGTTTTTGCTCATCTTGCATTGAGTGACATGTATTTTGTCCCGAGTTGGAAGAGCGGAATCAAGTGGAATATGTTTTTAAGTTTTTGAAAATATTTTATGATCTAACTTATATATTTTCTGGTGTAAAGTATCCGACAATAAATCTTTTCTTTCATGGAATGTGAAAAATCCAAGCTCAGTTGAAGGATGAATTGAAGAACCCAAATCATTTCATTCGATCCATGGCTTCAAAAATGCAATTAAAATTTGACAAGTATTGGAAGGATTGTAATGAAATTTTGGCAATTGGTGTCATTTTAGATCCTCGGTACAAAACAAAAATGGTCGAATTTGCTTTTTCAAGGATTTATGGTGATGAAGGCAAGTTCAAGGTTGCTATAATTGCGATAAACTTCCATTGTTGTTCGAGACATATTCTCATGAATCAAATCATTCAAGTGGAGATGTTTCATCCATTAGCAACCAAACGCCACAATTTGTTGAAGCAAATGATATAAGAGAAGATGATCTCTATGCTATGTTGTGTTCTACAATTATGATTTTTTTTAGTGTTTGATTTAGTTGTGGTTCTTACTTTATGATTCTCTTATTGTTTATAATTGTGTGTTAGGGTTATGACTTTTTCCAAGGTGATGATGTTTCTAATGAACAACAATCTAAATTGGATATTTAGACATCATAGATTTTTAGAAATATGTTCAATATCGATATCCAAAGTTGAGTATGATGTCACGTGATGTTTTATCCATTCCTTTAACTATTGTTGCTTAAAGTCACTTTTAGTACAAAAAGGTGGAACACTTGACAAGTATAGAAATTCTCATTTACCCGAAAATGTTAAAGCATTGATATGTTGTCGTGATTGGGTGAATGGAGCAAAGTTGAAGAACAAACCTGGTGAGCATTATGTAATTAGTTATTTGATTAGTAAACTATAAGTCTAAATTGATTTGTTGTGTTTGATTTTTTTTATGTAGATGCTCGAAAGAAAGAGTTTGATGATATCAATGCGAAATGTTGAAATCGAAAGTAGATCTCAATCCCACAACAACTTCTGGGCAAGCTTCAAATGATGTGGAGGTTGAAGATGTAGGTGACGAAGATGATGAAGTTGAAAGTTTAGGTACTATTGCTTTATTTACTCTTATGTTTAAATGATCGAGCTTTTACAATTAATGAAAACATTTTTTTTTCTAATGTCTTTCAGATGAATGACTTGAGGGATTAGAGACGGAGTCACGGAGAGTTAAAGGATGTGGAATTGTGTGGGATGAGTTGAAGAACTACGCTTAATTTTTTATTTCATGTTTGTGTCATGAACTTTCTTATGTTGTTGTTGATGATGCATGAGGTGAAGATATACTTTGATAATTTGGACTATGGAGAATTTGAGATTATATCTTTTTTTTTTAACTTTTGTGATGTGTATATTGGAAATTAAAAAATTGTGATGTTATGTATTTATTTTTTGGTAATTGAATGTTAGGTGACTTGTAGACTTGTAGTTGAGGTTTTTTTTAAAATAATTGATAAATAAAATATTTAATCATATTTAAAAATAAAAATCGGACAAAACGAGAGTTTACAAAAATACGGGACTGGACAAAAAAAAGTGTCCGTTTTAAAAACGAGAACGGGTCCGGACACTAAATTTAATCATTATAGGGAAGGGGTGTCCGGTCCCGTTTATGTCCGGTCCCAGTTTTTTGCTAGCCCTAATTAAAAGTGACAGAGGAGTTACAAGTTGGGTCATCAATCAAGTGTTGACTTGAATTAAGAACCTACACGAATGAACGTCGATGAACGTGTAAAATAATGATGTTGTTAAGGTATAATTCCAAAAGAAATACCGTCTCCACAGATAAGTTGCAAGGACATGATGAGTCGTTCATTGATATGTGTAACCAAGATGGTGACAGAGATGGTGTGCTAGTGTTCATATTATAGCAGACAGCTATCCTTGATCCTACTACCAATTAGCGTATGGATGGATTTTCGTCACGATAAGCAGAGATATTTTCGACACAGATAGGCACCATATCAAATCTCAGTATGATTATCTTTACTTGTTGGTTGGATGATTTGTGAGTACGTAGCGACTTCGGTGGAGATTACAAAATAATACCCAGAAATGCGTGATGATACAAGGATTTGAGAGATAGTTAAGGTATAATGACTCTATTGGGACCTATACAAAACGTGCTTTGCGAATGTTGGCTTGTCGGATGGAAATGATACTACTGAGAAGTTAGAGTTAAGAGCAAGATTTTATTTCACGCGGGGTACAATGAGATTTCACATATACATATTTGCATTAGTTATAAAGAAATCATTACGAATAGACACATCGAAATTATGAGTGTACCTTATTTTTACTTTCGAGGACGAAAGTTTTTTAAAATTGAGGATATTGTAAACCCGAATTCTTCAAAACCCGTCCTATGGGAAAATTAGTAATTTCAGGAACCCTAAACGACTTCGACTCCAATATAAAACAAAAATTAAAAACCCTAACCACATATGTATCTATAAACTCTAAATCAAAAAAGAAGTGAGAAGTAGATGGTGGAGATGATGGTGATGGAATGCAATGTAATATCTCTCTCTCTCTCCATTTTTTTGTGCAAAGTGCGCCTTGGGGGGAGAGGCGGTCCAGCCGCCGCCGCCGGCGCAAAGGAGCGGCGACACATTCCTCGTTAAGCATGGGTAGGGGAGGGACGCAACCATGACGTCCCACCCTTACGAACCAAGAGGCAAGGGTGGCTCTAGCCACCCTCCTTCGACGAGGTCTTCTTCTCGCCACGACACGGCGGTCGAAGGTCGCCGGTCGGGCGAGGGACTCAGCCGCCGAAGGCGCTGGGGTAGTAATAGAGACGATCAGGTGGAGCTCGTGCTCCCCTTCCCACGACCAACAAGGGGAGCTTTGTGCTCCCCTTCCCATGGTCGATTGACCGGTCGGGGTCGATCGGTTGGACAGAGTTAACCAATGGTCACGGACCCACGACGGAGTTTGATCGGGGGCCAAAATGGCCCCAAGACTCAACCAAGGGCGATCCGACCACAACACAACTTGTTTGGGACGGCGTTCACGCTCTCTATGGAACATGGCGGCGGGTCCCACCCCTGACAGGCTATTTTGGACCTCGACGAAGGTCTCAGCGACACTAATGACTGCTAGAATTACACTTGTAAGTCTCTAAATGCATATGAAATAAATAATAAATAACTTGATATTGAATTATGCATTGATATGATGTTGTATGTATTGTCTAGTGACGCGCGACGGTTCACATTGGGCCCCGGTGTGTAGAGAGTGCTTATAAGCGCAAAGTACGATTAAGTGGGGAGCTTCGCTCATACATTAAATATGGCTTGAATATTAGAAAAATAGAAATGTCATATTTTTATCGAAAGACTTGGGATTGGGTTGCATTTAGTCAATAGCTTGTATATGCTTATCTGTGGAATGCATGTGATGGGAACACTTGTGTTAATCGATCCAATGCGGTGATGTGGCCTTATGCTCATCAAAAGAGAGTGGTCCGCGCCATGTGTAGCGATGGTGTGGTAGTGTACCCACCAAAATAGAGTAGTCCGCGCCACGAATTGCAGTGGTGTGGTCATAATCCCACAAAAAAAAGAGTGGTCTGCGCCACGAAATATCAAGTTCACAAGTGGTCACAATCGGTGATGGCTTAGAAACACTTACTGTTGGTTTGATGGAACTAGGTAGATGTTACAACGGCCATTGTGATCTCCAATGGTCCACATCATCTTGAGGGTGAGTGTTTCGATCACCAGATTCATACTATTAACTAGCATGCATTGAATGAACAAATGACTTATAATTATTACTATCTTTTATGGTATATCTCTTGTGGAATCCTTGCATGAATGATTCAAATTCTATTATGCTTTAAATGATCTTTGAAACTCGTTTTAAAAGTTATGAATGCATGACTCTTTCCTTGTTTATGAAGATGAATAATGCTCTCACATTTCCACATGCTTTTATATCTTATCTACATACTTGAACTTGAATTTGATTAATACTTACGTGCTTACTACTTAATGTCTGAGATTTATTTTTTTCAACTTCATGTTAGATGTTGCATAATTAGTAGGTAGTACTTGCATATTTAATGTTTGAGCGAGTCTTCTCTGTTATTGAGCTCTGTTGGTTCTTTGAGCTCACCCACTATTTTTCAGGTCCCTCAACATTGACGCTAGAACGAGACGAGGGAGAGGTGATGCTTGAAACCTTCTCTTGATGTGAGTCTTGTGTTGTATTATATATGTATTTGATTTTGAACTATTAAGCTTGGGATGTAATTAAAACATGTCTTTGGGTAGTTTGAAACCTACTCACCTTTAGTTGATTCACATGAGAGTTTTTAATAGACCGTTTTTAGTTAAATGAATGCGAACCCATGTATAGTTTCATAGATGTACATATGAACTTTATTTTATTGGCTTAAGGATAACTTTTAGATTTATTCCAGAGTTATTATCCTTTCGTATAGCCATTATATTATTAAAGCGAGTTATTTGAGAGGCGTGACAAATCGTTGTTTGGGCCTGGTCCAGGTATCGGGCTTGAATAATGGTTTGGGCCTGGCAACCTGACCATAGGTTGGGGACAGGGTTGTCACATGATGCGTTGTGTCGGAGTGGCATTGAGAGCCAGACAGTCCTGTGGACTATGTCATATGAGTACGAACTTCTTGAGGCAGCGTCAATGATGTGTCTGATAGAGGCTATTGATGAGATACAGATTAGTTGTCAGATGAGAGGTCCTACGATGTCTCTAGAGCAGATTGTTGAGTGCTAAATAGTTGACGGGGTATGTGGGCGGTTCAGCAGACTGGCTCAAGATCCGAGTCCCACATATTGGTTTGAAACGTCTGACGGGTGCTTGAGACACAAGGGTAGATTGTGGATACATGCGGTATCGAAGCTCAAGGACAACATACTGGAGGACGCACACCGGTCGCGATATACTATGATCGTTTTGGTGGCGAGGGATGAAAATCCATGTTGGTAACTAAGTCAGGAGTTGTCATATTTGCCGGTGAGATGAAGGTGAGCACGAGAAGACTAGGCTGGGTTGCTACCGCACGCCCATTCCTAAGTGGAAGTGGGAACACGTGACCATGGATTTCGTCGGATGGCATACCGCAGACTACGAAGCTTTAGGGTGCGATTTGGGTAGTGATTTATCGATCGACAAAGTCGCACACTTCATTCCGATTTCCATGAGATATTCCTTCCTACGGTGAACATTATCTTCTTCACGGTGTATCGGTCTCCATTATTTCTGACTGGGATCCTGGCTGACATCTAAGCTTTGGGAGAGTATGCAGGAGTTGTTGAGTCGTTAATCATGTAATATTATATATAGGTTATTTATATATTTTTATTGTCAAATCTCCAAAATACTAGCCTAATTGCGTTTATTTATTATTTTTAGGGTTAATGAAGTGCGCGATCGAAATCGATGGTGAAAAGGGTGTGAAGAGGGAGTTTTGGAGATCGGTGGCGAGTTGCATCAAAAAGTGAACTGCACGTATTTCGAGACATCATTGGTTGCATTGATAACGTGCTTAATTGAAGTGCATGTGCAGAGGACGTTCATTATTCCATTCAGCATAAATGAATTAGAAATTCATGACATCAGCATGATGTCATAATAAAATAAAAACCTATTGGCAGTTGCAAGTGATGCATATGACCTACATAAGAACAAAGCCTTTGATCTTCATCGATCCATGTGCTACGTATAGAGATCAAGGCTAATTAACAAGCGTGCGGCAGAGGCAAAGTGGAAGGAATCAAATTAGCAAGCTATAAATACAAGTCAGAGATGGTTTTGATCTTCTTCTTGGCGGCTCGGGGGCTCGTGAACTCTTATTATTTTTTTTCTTATTTTTTGTTTTCTTGGATGGGAGGCTAAAACCTCTAGCCTAGGCAAGACTGCGAGGGATGTTTGAATGTGCATATCAATGGATTTGTGAGATTTATATATTTTAATTTCAATCTTTTCATTAATATTTTATTTTCTTTGGTATTGTTTCAATAATCGAGGTTAAATTCATGTTTAAATCTTGATTTACTCGCTAGTGTGTCGTAAGCATCCGTACTTGTGCAATAAGACCACACTAGTGGCAATTGACCTTACCAATTGATTAGTCTCTTTTGGGACCGGTTGAATACCTTAGAAATCTAGGCTAAATCGGACACACGAGTGATTCGGTTGTCTAGGTGTAGTGCCTTCACGAAGTTCATTGCGGTCAGCGTGTTAAACCCAATACACTTGAGTATAGGGTTATACGTTTGACTAGAGAAATAGTCACCGTCGTATCTTGGCTATCGAGATTAGGAAGTGCGAGGAACCGCGTACGTTACCGGTTCTCTAGCTACACTAGGATATTTTGATTTGCATATTTTACATAAATCGACGACCAAATCCAATATTTTCTCGAACTGAACTTGTATGTCTTGACCTAGGTGTTTTTATTAATTGTTTTCAAATTTATTTCCATTGTTTTATTTATTTTGTTGATATTTAAATTAGCTTTATTATTCACTCTTTCAAAACCCCCGATTTCCCTTTGTTTCTTTTTAAACCTTAGAAAGAATACTAATCCCTGTGGGATCGACCCTTTGCCACTATTCTACAAAAATAGTTGGTATCTAGCACAAGGCTTAACCATCATACTAAGTCCCTAATCATGAAATCAAAAAAATGTTGAGCTACGGACTCGAGTGAGTATTTCTCCTAATTTTTCATAAGTTTCAAGTCAAAAATGCAACCATAATGTACTCATCCATAACCAAATGCATGAAACAAAGTTTCGGGTGACTCTAAACAATATAATAATGAAAACTATACTAAATACATGCATGAAAGTGTATCAATTCCTAATGAAATGAGAAAATGAGATATGGAGGGAAAACAAATGGAAGAAATGAATGAATAAGAGATATCAAACACCACCAATACCATGCGATAACCGCATATAATCGCATATAATTGAAAAAATTTAAATGATCTCACCTGCGGTCTTTCGAAAAGAAGTCCATCCAACTCATTCCACAAACCCTAAAGTACCCCCAAACTTATTCCGAACCTTGTCCTCAAGGTTCAAAACAAGTCAAAGAATTCATGCAACAAAAAGGAAAAAAAATAATGGTGAAAAAGAACATGGATAAATAAATAGGAAGATGATACAAATACATGCATAACAAAAGTCTCCAAAAACTAGTGAATGCTCAAATCTCGCATGTCTAGGTGACTAAGGAAACTATGAAATAAAATTATCATAATAAGAGCAAGAACTAATAAGCATGAAAGTTAACTCAAATGATTTCGATCAAATCTTGTGAGCCCGAGTCTTTCAACTACGGGTGAAGTCAACAAGATGATGGAATAAAGTCTAGGGTTTTGGGTCTACTTAAAGACACGCCACTAATGCGGCGACTTAAGGTGGATATATCCCAACCAAGTCTCAAAACACCTAAAATCCTAATAATATGTTAATTCCCAAAAAAGAATATGCTCAAATTACTCCAAAAAAAAGTAATCCATATTCAAACGTAACAAAACTCAGGGGGTGGTCCAGTGCCATCAGTGCTCATCAAACATTCATTACACCTGCAAAAATTCAAGAGACCAAGTTAGGGCTTTATTAAACATAAAAATAACTAAAACTAAATTAAAACTGAAATAAATGCAAGAAATAAAAAATAAAACAAAGTTGGGCTGCCTCCCAACGAACGCCTTTCTTTTAAGTCTTTGGCTATACTTGCTTTGATTTATCACGTGATGCCCTCTCATTTCGAGATATCAACAACGAATGGTGCATCTATAGCTTTGGGCAATGCATCATGCATGCCCTCTTTCAGAGTTCGGAGCTCATTCGGGACCTCTAACACAAAAGAAGCTGTCGAGTCATGGTCATCCAACACAAAGGTATCGGCAGTGTAGAAAATCCGCGAACGCTCCTTTACTTCCACCCCCTTGCAAGGTCTAACAAATATGCATGGGAAGGTGGGTGGTTTCACCAACACCAGAGGTTGGTCTTCCTCGTTTTCTTTCGGGGCTCCTCAGACCTTTACGAAATGACTTCAATTTCTTTCTCGGAACTTCATCATCGTCATATTATGCAATAGTAATGTACGGCTCATGTGAAGAAACGTCTAGTGTTTCCTCGGTTCGCTCAAATGCTCGTCCACAATTGAGAACTCATCAAACTCAACACTTTTAGATGTATCAAAGCATTCACAGTCTCATCTCGAGCCAAAGGCGGTTGCGGAGGCAACTCTTCCTCATCCATCAAATACTTAAGTATAGCGGTAACTTGAGTTTCGAATTATGCAACTTTGATTTCATATGTTGCATATCCGTCTGCAGAGGGTCAGCTTGAGTGGTGCTTTGAGAAAGCCAATCGGAGATCATATCTCTCTCAATGTCCTGCAATGGTTCTCCGTTCATGTTGATGAATTTGTTGAAAAGTTAGTTCTCTCGAAGATCAAGTCATTCATCATGTCTCGCATAGACCTCTTTTCATGTTGAGGAATCTGTGGACTTCCTTAGACATATAGAAGTTGGGTTGTCTTTGATGCATAAGTGGAACCATGATGATTCTTATACTTCGAATAAGGACAAGCATACGTGGGATAAAAGTACTCCCCACAATTTCCACAAACCACGACTTGTTGCACAAAAGATTGCGAGTTAGAAAATTGATGTCCATTATGTGACATACCTACCCCATTCACAAAGCATGATAGTATGAGTCTTCGAATCGACCATAATTATGGGCGTAGGAGGCCATTATGGAATTACCGCAAAAATGTTAGAAACAAGGACCTAGATACGAATAATAAAAAAATCCAAAGAAAAATAAATAAAAAATAAAAACCAAAGAAAGAAAAAAAACCAATCCCCGGCAACGGCGCCAAAAATTGACGCACGGCAAACGCGTCAATAAAATTAAATATACCCTTTGCCACTATTCTACAAAATAGTTGGTTTATATATTTTTAATTTTATTGACGCGTTCGGCGCGCGTCATGAGCAGTTTGGCACCAGACTACAGTTCAATATGGCGTGTCATCCTCAGACCGACGGTCAGTTAGAGCGATTGATTCAGATATGAAGGATATGCTCAAGGTTTGTATTTTGCAGTTTGGTGGTTCGCAGGAGGATTATCTGCTTTTGTGTCAGTTTGCCTACAACAACAGCTATCAGGCGAGTATCGGGATGCCACCGTTCAAGGCACTATATGCTAGGCCCTGCAGGTCACCAGCGTGTTAGGCGGCACCAAATGATACTGCGGCTATAAGAGCTCAGGTTGTAGTGGATCATATTGAGAAGATTACGTAGATTCGTCAGAGGCTTCAGGCGACCCAGGATAAACAAAAGAAGTATGCAAACATGTATCACGAGAATCTGAGGTACGAGGAGGGTGACTTGGTGTACTTGAAGGTTTTACCCTGTAAGGGTCATTAGAGGTTTGGCATCAAGGGGAAACTGGCACCAAGGTTTATTGGACCGTTCATGGTCGAGGCACTTGTCGGCAGAGCGGCGTACGGGTTGGAGTTACCGCCACGATTAGGCGAGGTTCATCCGATATTTCATATATCTATGTTGAGGTGGCTAGGTCGGACCGAGACATATGGTGGATGTCGATAGGTACAAAGTTCGCCCGACAAGACCTACGAGGAGCGACCAGTTGAGATCATGAATCATACGATACGAGCACTACGAAACAGGGGGGAGATCACGAAGGTTTTAGTTTGTTGGCAACATCACGAACCAGAGACTCACCTAGGAGCTCGAGTCTATTATGCGGGTGCGTTATTAGCTATTTGACGGTAAGAGTTTATTTAAATGTTTTAAATTTCGGGACGAAAATTCTCCTAGTTGGGAAGAACTGTAATGGCCCAGTTTTAATTACGCAGTTAATATGACCTATTTTCAAATGTGGACGCCAGCCCAACATCTCGTGGACCCCGCCGCAAGGACCGGGCACGTATGAGATATGTATATAGTTAGTTTTGTGTGCTGTTTGCCTAATTTGCGATTTTTATGCTTAATTATGTTGAATTGCATTGCAATGTGGGTATTTATATTGTTATTGTTCGTGTGAGAGTGTGACGAGTACTCGCCTCGATTAGCGTGTTAACGCAAGTACCGAGTAGGCGAATGACAGTACACTAGGTTGGAAAATAATGCACACAACATAAATGAATAAAATGCATTAAATAATTAATATAAAGCGTCGTTTAGACGTTTAATGGCGTGAGTGTACACGAACGATACGCTGTCGCAACAAGCAATCGATGATCCAAGGTGATATTCATCGTTCTATCCTCGCTCGTTCTTTAATTTTATTTGCTGTTTTTTGTTTGTTTTCCAAGGGTTTTCACTTGTTTTTGTTCTACTTTTCATGTGCTAATTTCCTGGTATGTATACAGCTGCTGTGAGTAGCAAGAAGAGGTATCTGACGAAACTGATCGGAGAGACAGGGCTTTATAAACAAATCTCTAGTGTTCCCATTCATCTTAGCAAATGGTGAGATGGCATTTGCATTTATTTTTTTAATCCTCCTCCTTATTCTTCACTTTATTTTTCTGCATGAGTCTTTGACCTTTTAGAACAACGACATAACACTAGCCTGGACCAATTAATAATTGGGTCGATTGAATGGATCGTACCGAACGCGAGCTTTCAACCGAGTATTTAGTGTATGGGATTGAAGGAGGAAAAGATCAAGTGAAAAAGTCACCAACTAAGTCACCAGATGGACTTTTTGACCTTATTGAAACCATCCAAGTGGTCCTTGGGATCTACACACACATTAGATGACAAAAAATATCTCATTTCACCACCTCTTCTCTCTCATTTTGGACGAAAAGGGGATTTTGGTGAATTTCAAGTGAAGATTTGGAGGTTCATACGACAAGCAATCGATGATCCAAGGTGATATTCACGTTCTCCTCGTCCGTTCTTTACGTTTCGAGTATGGATTCCGAAAGTTCTAGTATATCATATGAGAAGCGTTGTTAAGCTCCCTTTGAAACCCCAAAGTTCTAGTATATGCTTACTTTGTTGGTTCATTTCCATTGCCTTATTTTTGATACTTGAATACTCTTCTTAGTATCGAAACGTTTTCTTTACTCGGAAGATCTTTGTTTGTAAGTGCCATATTTTTCACTGACTATAATATAATGCTTCGTGTTGCTCCTATCGAAACTAATGAGTGTGTGATTGTTGTAGGCATTACAATTGCGGAATACTTGAGAGATATGGGTTACAATGTCGGTATGATGGGTGATTCTACTTTCGTTGAGGTGAAGCATTGCGTGAAATCTCGGGACGTCTGGTAAGTTTCTCTCTTTGAATTTTGTGTACTTCAAATCTTTCACTAGCCTCCTTCACGATTATGAGAAAATGGTGTGGGATCTTCAAACATTTTTTATAAAGATGGATGCGATCTGTTTTTCTCATGTCATTTTTAAGTATGTTTGTGTTCCTTTGCTAATTTTCTTGATAATATAATGTTTACGCTTTGCTACACGTTTGTTAGGGCAAAAAATGACTATGTTTAGAATTTCGTATTGCAATCTTGATTAAGTACGTTAATTGTAATTTGTTATGAACATGCGATGAGTTGTTAATATTTCACTTGGTTTTACCTAATCTTGGTTCTCTTGTTGCCTAAAATGAGTTGTCCTTTGTGAAGCGATCCGTATCAAAACTCATTTTTATTTTTAAAACCATAAAATGTGGATGCTTTAGCTTGAAATGAAGTTGCGGTTTCCTATTTTATTTATGCTCTTAAATATTGATTTCACTTGGGATTAGACTCATTCTCCATGTTAAAGTTTATCTAGGTTGATTATTAGACTACTTAGCATCTTTTTGGAATGAATGGTGTCGTGTTTATATGTGCACCCATTCTTTTTGTATGCTATGTATAAATAATTTGTAGATGACAAATTCGATAGCTTTTTTCTACATCATAATTTTGAATTTTTCCTCAACTTTGATTTGTCTAATTTTACTTTTCTTGATCCCGTCTTGATTCCCCCTCCCATAAAATTTTATTAATTGATTCTTGCGATGTAATGTAACATGTGAAGAACATACGTGTATTTTTCGATTGATAATTCTTTCCCTTATTTGTCTGCGGTGGTGTTGAAGAACATCTCAAGACTTTTCGATTGATAATTCTTTTTGTGCATATTTATAGGATTGTAAGTTTTTTTTTTGTGGTTGTTGAACAATAGGATTGGTGGTTTGTGAATACTTAGAAATTTGGAGCATTTGTAATACTATACAATTTTTTTTGGATATATAAATCTTTTTCAATTTTTAATTTTTACATTTTGTTCTCTCATTTGAATATTTGTTGATATACGTTGTCGATGTATGAATGTAAAGTTTTGCTTTTTGGGGGATGTTAGCACCCCAGGAGTTGTTGGAGGGTGCAAGGCGATGGAGTAGGTCCTATGGTTGTAGACACACTAGGTTGGAAAATAATGCACACATCATAAATGAATAAAATGCATTAAATAATTAATATAAAGCGTCGTTTAGACGTTTAATGGCGTGAGTGTACACGAACGATACGCGTCGCAAGCGTCGTTTAGACGTTTAAGCAGAGCCGGTACCGACCTTTGAGTATTTAGTGTATGGGATTGAAGGAGGAAAAGATCAAGTGAAAAAGTCACCAATCTAAGTCACCTTAGATGGACTTTTTGACCTTATTGAAACCATCCAAGTGGTCCTTGGGATCTACACACACATTAGATGACAAAAAATATCTCATTTCACCACCTCTTCTCTCTCATTTTGGACGAAAAGGGGATTTTGGTGAATTTCAAGTGAAGATTTGGAGGTTCATACGACAAGCAATCGATGATCCAAGGTGATATTCACGTTCTCCTCGTCGTTCTTTACGTTTCGAGTATGGATTTTGAGGTTTTGACGTGGATTTTGGATATGCGAGTTAGCTTTTGGTTTGGGGTTTGTTGCTATGATTTTTGAGTTGGATGGGAGCAATTATCATGGTATTAGATGTTGTGGATGGTGGTGTTGAAGTTGTTGAGTTTTTTAGGGTTTCGTCGAGTTTTATCGGGGTTTCGCCGGTTTTGTCCAAGTTTTGGTTTGAATTTTGCACGAGTTTTGACATGGTTTGAACGTACCTTATGGTAGTCTTAGTGAACCATAAGGGATTGGATCGAGTTCGGGTTGTGAAGTTGGAGCCGGGTTTGAAAAAACCTCGAGGAGCACCCCGTACGAAGGGCACCACTGCGACGCCCTTTCGCCTGGAATAATTTTTTTTTCAAATTCGGGTTTCTATTCGGCCAATTGGGGCCTATCCCGAGGATCGATACCACGTATAATATGAATTAATATGATGGATTTGATACTCTAATGTGAATTTGGGGAATTCCAAAATTTGGGAAATTGATATATTAATGAATATTAAGTACTTTGATTTGATCGACGGGTGTTGGGGCACGCATTTGGAGGCGTGGAGATCGCTTTTGTATTAGTGGAGCACGGTTTGAGGTATGTAATAAGTGAATTGAAATTCTCTTGAGTATTTATTTATTTATTTCCTTATTTGGCTTCCATTCAGTTATTTCATTATTCTTTTCTGGTATGGTTTATATGGACGGTTTGGTTGAGTGCGCTCCTAGGGCCATTCGTGTGTATGTCCACTAGATCATAGCATGTGTCACATGAGGTCTTTGTGAATAGTTCAAGCTGAGGATCTTTTCGGTGCACGTGTCAGTGCGCCGTGGAACCACGCCGGCCATCGAGAGGACCCGAAGGCTGGCGATGCAGGATTGTGACTCGTTGGCGATCTTTGTCGGGAGAAACCGAATATGGTGCTAGTCTGACTTAGGTTGTAGACACACATTTTGAGCTTGTTTATTATGTATTAATGCGATGAGCACAGATGCATGTTTTGATTTTTCGCATGTTTATTTAATTGCTTTATTCAAATTCATGTATTTTATTTCAGTAAATGCTTATTGAATTTCCTTGGGATTACTCACTTTAGACTCGCCATCTGTTTTGTTGTGACGGCTTGAGTGCAGACCCTGGTACGAGGCAAGGCGAGGGAAGCTTGAGGACTACCTTTGACAGACTACAGCCTCTCTCGTACGTTTGTATATATTTATATTTACTTTTGGGATACGGGATACATTGTGAATACACATGACTTGTAAATTGGATTATTTTGAAGATTTTGGCCATATTTCTGATCATAAGGTTTATATTATGGGTTTTCCACAATAGGTTGATGCTCTTAAGACTTGAATATATTTGTTTACTGCTCGATTAAGTCTAATAAGTCTTTTGCTATAATTTGATTGTTAAAAATGATCTTAACATGTGAATTGAATCCAATAGGCTAACTTGTAACTTTTCATGATGTAAGTTGTTCTAGTATTCGATTTTGAATGAATTCGTGTAGGTTAATGGCACGTGGGACACAGCTAAGCCTGACGTGGCAGGGTTGTGGGCCCACATTGTCAACCATGGCGAGCCTCAAGATTTGGGGCCGCAACATATTACGTGTCTCGAGACAGATGAAACAGTAGCTAAAGTAAATGCTCTAGTTTGAGTAATTTTTTGCATCGGATTCATCCGCGCACTCTCATAAACTTGAAAATTATTAATAAGGACAATTAGGCTAATATTTTGGAGACTTAACAATAAGATTATATAAATAGCCTATATATAATTAAGTAATTAACGACTTATCACCTATCAAAAAAATTAAAGTAAATGTGAACAAACCAAAACACTAGAGATGTTGACTTGATTCGGTCCACGTCCTACATCCTGGCCGGGCCACACCCGAGATATGAAAACCCACTAAGTGAAAACTCGGACTTACACAAGATCCCTTTCATGTGACTCTCTCACTTGTCTTGATGCACCCTTTCTCGCACTTACAATATATTCTCTCCCAAGTTCCCTTGGTGTGTCAAGCTCCCTTCGACTGGACTACCCAATCCTTGGTATGTGTTGAGTTTTCCTCGACTAGACTACCCAAGATCCCTTTGGTAATAACTCGAAAATACAAAAACAAAAACGAACTCTGGTTCAGAATCTTTTTTCACATCATTTCACATCGAAATGAAGTGGGAAAAGTTACAAAAATTACATTAACTGAAGACTACATCCTCTAAATCGCACCGTCAAAATCTGGTGTTTCTTAATCATTATATAACACGTCTTCTAGTTGTTTTAGATAATACTTCGAGATTCAACCAACCACATTAACTGATTCAGTTAGTTTTATCTCCATGAACTTTGTTGCAACAGAAAATGATTTATCTTTTGTTGCAACATGGACTATTAGTTGTTCGATACCCACAAGAGTCTACAACAGAACCAATCAACAAACTTTTGATGAGGATGGAGATATGACTTCCCGAATACGAATTGTTTGTTGTTACCAAAATAATCATGTTATGTTGTAACTGATACGATTTGTCAGACCCCACTTAATTAGGGCATTTGACCGGCCTAGATTATTGTAATCCTCTGACCCCAAAAAGTGATTCTAAAACGAATCTTGTACTGCAAAGTTCATTAAAGATTAATTATATAATCCTCGAAAATACGTTAAAAAATCTCGCCAGCATCTCCTCTATTTCTAAGCTTACACCAAAAATCTCGGCTTTCATAAACCTTCAACAAACATGCTCAGCTTTGGTGGAAATGCCGAAGGACTCACAATCCACCCCATAATAATATATTTATATTTCAATAAACTATTCATTCATTCTAACCTAACTCAGACTTTCAAAATTATTAAATCATCAATATTTTAGCTCTTGGGCATTCCAATCCATCCTAAAACCATTAAAACAATTCAAATCCTTCTCATAACCATTTCAATAGTTTCAAAAGAGATTTTACCCTCATACGACGCATAAAAACCAATTTTTTTACAATATTTTATATTCAAAAGTAATACAAACATAGAGAGAAAGAAATTGAACAAGTTACCAATAATCTGAAAGCTTTTCCTTTCCCTTGTCGCCGCTAGAACCAGTCATTATCCAAAAATATAAAAAAATCGATAATGTAAAATAAGTTAATCTCACACTATCCAGTACACTAGTAGTAACCAAATACATAGTATTCCAAGAAATTTAAATAACGAATCATATCGCAAGAAATCGTAAATATACAAGTATGCAGTCCATCTCGTTTATGTTGACCGACCACAATCAGAAGACGTCTCTTCCAAAAGAGATGTGTAAACAGTAATAAAGATTCGTAAGTTTGAGAGGAAGTCCATCGGGAAGCCAAGCCCTCGACTATCCATGGAGTATAATCCTGGCCAGCATCACAACCACAATCCACCCTAATCAAGTGTCTACAACGATCAGTGACCCCAGTCACAGAGCACCACAGGGTTCATCCTACCACACATATAGTCAATGAAAGCAATGGGACCCCCAAAGGCCTCCTTCCTCTCGTGTTCGTGAATGCATGATCAACAAATATGCAGTGATAAACCGTGCATGCAATATATTTGAGAAATACTTATACAATGTAAAGGTTACCATGAGATTTACTTAACCTTATAACCGCGATACTAACACTCCCTTGCACTCCGAGTCGGTTAACTAGTCCACACAAAATTGCAACCGCGGTCCTACAATTCATTCATAACTCCGATAAGACTCCCCAACCATTCCACAATTGTTTGCCAATTAATTACAATTCAACTGCCATACTCGCGTCCTAAAACCCCTAAAATATTTCCAAAATAAATTATTCGATGCCCGAATTTCATTTTCGAATCACAATTGTTGTTCAGCATCGAAAATTACGTTGTCTAGGCTTAAATATAATTTTTTTTTCAATTTATAATATATTTTTCGGTCCAACCTCGACCCGAAAACCCCGAAATCTCTCCGAATCATATCCTCAGATGTCTGAATCTGACTTCAAATTGCGATTAAGAATATAAAATTACCCTAAACTAGACCATAAAACAATTTTCTAAGTTTTGGACATTTGCGAGTATCGTAAGATGTATTACGAGAAAGATACCCGACAAAAATCCCTGAGAAAATCCCAAAATACTCATTTTTCACAAGAATCCCCATCATCTTCTTCATCATCGAATTCACAAAACTACCTCACTGTAATTCGGTTTCACTGTGTGTGTGTGTGTGTTTTTTTTTTTTTCGAATTTCATCGATCCTCTCCTCCTCCTCACCTTACAGCCAACAACAACAACAAACAACAATACCCCAGTCCCCAAAAAAACCGAGATTTACAATAGGAAAAATTTAAAATTCCATTACCTTCACCACTGTCGATCCACACCACTGTCAACCCACTTCAACAACTCCAAAAAGCTGTAACGAGAGAGAAAGAGAAGCGAGAGGGAGATTTTGTACGAGAGAGACGAACGAGAGAGAATCGAAACAGGGGTTTAGATGAAGAAGAGAATGAACAGTGGCCTATGTTCGACATCGATTTTTTATATATTGGGGAACAAATGACCATTTTGCCCCTCCAATGTTGTCCTATACTATACAAATCCAATATGCTTTTGGGTAATTTAACACTTTTCTATTTATTTTCATAATTATCTCCTCGATTTTCGTACAAACTAAATCTCGAAAAATACCCCACGTCTGCAAAAAATCGGAGAATATACCAAGGCACTCCAAAACCCTCGAAAAACGCATCTTTACACGCAAATCGAGGTGTGAGACCCACGTCGGATTTGTTAAATCCATTTTAAGTCCAAATTCTAATTTTTAAACTTAAAACCATAATTTTTGGCGAAATTAGATATAAATGTTCAACTCAACATTTTAAGTACCTCGACACTCGTCTCGACACGTATTTTGAGACAAAACCTGCGAAACATCGAATTTACTCAACCGACTTGAATTTGAAAAATACAATAATGTATAATACACAACACTAGGCACACACCACAAAATAATAAAATTTATTATAAATCTCAATTTCAGGTATTAACTCCCGACTCATGGCTAAGATCATAATTAGGCTCTCGTAATCCGGGTTAACCGTAATTACCGATTTAAAATTTTTGGGATTTAACACGATTTGTGTGTTGTTGCAACTTGTTGCAACATGATTCGATTTCTATTTTATTACCACAAACAATCACAACAAAATCAACTAACAAATCTTCAGATAATAAATCCGTAACTTCACATATCAATTTAGCCGATCAAAACATCTTTAATAACCATTCTAACCACGTTGTCACTATCCAAATCATCTTGAACTCTCATCTAACCATGTGATCATTATCAACATAACTCATAAGTGCCTTTGAAATAAATACAAATAATTGACAATTGACACATGTTAAATGTCACACTAACAATATATATATATATATATATTGAAAATTCTACAATGGGGCTCAAATATATATTCATGCCATGGGAACCCCTCAAAATGAGTTTTGCATTAAATGATTTGTACATTTCTAACGCCTCGATTAATGTATTGGTCATGGATAAGAATCCAATAGTTATAAATAGTATACATATGGCATAGGTATATATTTGTTTCCCATGATAGTAGTGCCATGTATATATGCATTTATGTACTTTTTCCACGCCTATAAATTTTAGGCACACGCTGACGAATACATTCAGACTTGCGCGCATATATATATGCACATATGTGTTTTTTCCACGCCTATAAAATTCTAGGCACACGCTAACAAATACATTCAGACGTGCACACTAACTCTACAACCCATGTGTGATACAAAGCGCACCAACAACTTATTAATTATTCATTTTCCAACTTTATATAAACTTATTATATTAATTCTCATTAATAACTTATAGTTCATTTACTTGGTTTACACGTCAAACAAACACAATACACCATCATAAACACACACATACTAATCGAGACAAGTTGAATTTAACCACATGGGTTTTTCCAAAAGTAGGGGTAGTTTACAATTAATTTCTCAAAATAGAGAGGATTTTTTTTTATTACAGAAGTAGGCAATAGCGCCTTTTCAAAAGGCGCTATTGGGTGTGGGTGGTTTGGTTGGCGGTGCGTGGCGGCCAGCGTGTACCAGATAGCGCCTTTTGAAAAGGCGCTATCGTACACGTGGCCGCCACGGACACCGCCACCTCACCGCCAACTCACCAACATCTGATAACGCCTTTTGAAAAGGCGTTATCAGTAGGAAGTCATGGCGGTGAGGTGGCGGTGACGTGGCGGCCACGTGTACAGATAGCGCCTTTTCAAAAGGCGCTATCTGTACACGCCTGCCGCCACCTCACCGCCACCTCACCGCCACATCACCAAATGGACTCGCCGATCTTTCCGCCACGCCATGGCCGCCGGCTGTCCGCGACGTCCCCGCGGACGTTGCTGCTGGCTGCGTTGTACTCGGTCGCTCCGTCCCTCGCCGCTGGCGTCGCGCATTGCGAGGCGGACAACCCGTACAACCCATAGGCGCCGACCGAAACGGCCGATGTCCACGTCGACCGGGTTACACGTAGTGCGCGCATTGCGAGGCGGACAACCCGCACAACCCATAGGCGCCGACCGAAACGGCCGATGTCCACGTCGACCGGGTTACACGTAGTTCGCGCATTGCGAGCGGACAACCCGCACAACCCATAGGCGCCGACCGAAACGGCCGATGTCCACGTCGACCGGGTTACACGTAGTGCGCGTATTACGAGGCGGACAACCCGCACAACCCATAGGCGCCGACCGAAACGGCCGATGTCCACGTCGACCGGGTTACACATAGTGCGCGCATTGCGAGGCGGACAACCCGCACAACCCATAGGCGATATTCGACCCATCGATGTCCACGTGATCGTCCACGTCGCAGGGTTACACGGATAGCACCTTTTGAAAAGGCGCTATCCGTGTAACCCGGTCCACGTGGACGATTTTACACAGATAGCGCCTTTTCAAAAGGCGCTATCTGTGTAAACTCGGTCCTACGTGGACCGTCCACGTCAGCAACGAAATTTACCCACTTTGATAGCGCCTTTTGAAAAGGCGCTATTGCCTATTCTGGGAAAAAAAAAATACCACCCTATTTTTCGGATTTAAACTAAAAACATTAGTACTTTTGTGAAAACTTCTTTAACCACAAGTCTAATTTGAATTAATTTGCATTCAAATTAAGGCTAATCACCTAGTTATGAGTACGGGTCGTTACAAAGACCAATTATATGTTGGTCCGAAGAAGATGTTTGTTCAAGGTTACTAGTAACTTTTGTAATAAGAAAAAAACCATAATTGTCTATTATGAGTCTCGAACTCCCGACCTCGATTTTATCTAAGTAACCCCATACCAAATTAGTTAGCTATCCATTCGGTTTTTTCTTTTTGACACATTCTTTTCACGCTCACTTGTTGGATGTTCTTTAGAAACAGATCATTTTTGTGCTTGCAAACACCAATGCTCAAATCAAGAGACACCGACAAATTCGTGTAAAAAATTTGATTACAAAGCATTTTCAGTGCGGTGCCTCATAGCACAGTTAGGAGATTAATGCAGTGTAGGTGGTTAGTGAGTACTAGCTCCCCTTCCTCCCATGTTAAGAGGGGATTTGCTATATTTGATATTGTGATGTTGATAATGTTTTATCAATAACAAAACGCCGCGTTTACAAAAGATTAAGAACCCGGTTTTACACCTTACCTCTTCATAAGGGCACCTAAATTTTGAGTGTACCCCAAATTCAAATTTCAATTTATAAAGGCACCCAACATTTTTACTAAAATACCATTTCATTCAAATCGAAGCACCCAACTCCCAAACCTTGGTCGAGACATCTATTTTAGGTTCAGCGATATGTGGTCGAGACTTATCTTTTAGGTTCGGTGTTGTCCAACCGAACCTCTTTAGTGGAATTTGGTTGATAACTGTCGACTTAAAAGTTCGTTAGATTCTGATCGACCTTCCAATTAAAGGTTCGGTAGGATTTGATGGACTCTCCAATTAAAAGCTCGGTGGGTTCTGACCGATTTTTCGACTAGAGATTCGGACTTACGAGGCCAAGTCACTTAATGATGCTCTACAAATCGTAAGAAGAGTGTGTGGAGGGATGATGGTCGTGTGCACAAAATGAAAGGAAAAGAGTGATGAGATGCACTAATAGCAGGGGGGCATAAAAATCATTTTGTGGTAGAATTATTTTTTTTTTGACTTTTTCGCTTGGGTACCCTAAGTAAACCATGGAATGCGTATAATTGGACTCAAAATTAAAAGTGGGAGGACAAAAGTATAAAAGTATATCATACATCATTCACTTTCATTTACACTTTGCTATTGATAGGCATTGCGAATATCACAATATCATAATTGCAACTTTATCAAATCCTCAACCTCCCACATTAACAAGTTGTTTTTCATTGGGTTCGTGCGTAAGACCCTCCCACGTTATGCACGCCAGTTGATGTTTCAGTTGATGTTTCAGTTGTCTAAGAAATTCACACGCCTGTTGATATATATAATAGAAGATTTAGAATCGTACATGCTTCGAAGTTGTTTTAACTATTTACAAAAAGGTCCTACACGCTACAATTTATTTCGAATTTTCGATGCGTATAGTGTCGATCTACAATTGGTACACCGTTGTCAGATGCGCCTCCAGATGTGACGTGTTCGTGATTCGAGGTACATCCGAGAATGGAGACAGGGTGGCTGATGATTTTTGGGGAAAGATGAATTTAGGGATATGAACTGGTGGGTACCCTCGAAATTTTTTTTTCCCATTTCTTTTGTTTGAAGAGTATTTATGTTAATTCATATTTTTTATTATTTAAAATTTTACAACTTCCTTACAAATTTAAAGTTGAATCAAATATAAAAATATAATCTTTCACGGTGAGTTAACTCCTATACTCCCACCGTAAGTTGGCAAAAACAAACCAAATAATACCATAATTTGAAATTCATTTAATAAGTATCCAACTACCTTAAAGTGGCAAAACAAATCCCGATTTTCTATGCAAGTGATAAAGAAACAAATCGTATCTCTTACCTCATTTAATGCGAACTTAATATACTGTATAATACTTCATCCGATCATTTATATAAATCGTTTAATATAAAGACACAACAATTAAGACAGTCTTAATTACGAGTGTAATTTACATATATGTCCTTTGACATTAAATGAATTGAAGAATTGAAGAATTATAAATTTTCGAATTGTATAAGGGTAAAAAACTAAAAATGCAATAAATACACTCTTGAACAATAAGTTTTTGCTAAAACAACTTATATAAATGACCGGATGGAGTAGAAAAATACTAGAATGACAACGACAATGTCACACGACTCACACCACAAGACACCTAAGCTCACAAGAGCCCTCCATGTGATCTCAACCCGCGTGTTATGCATCGGATCTATGCATGCTTGTATCTTGAGGCACATATGAATGACTTTTTTATTAGCCAATGTGTCGTATGGTGTTTTGTTATTCTACAACTATATTAAAAGGGAGGAAAAGTCGATATTGCCCCTAGCTCTCCTACTATTTGTTTATGTTCATGGCGTGACATGATGTTGTTCAATTTCTCTCTTGGAGTGTATAAATATGGTTGATGTTTCTCTCAACTTTGTATCTCTCAAAGCTCTCTCTATTCTCAATCACAATCACTTTGTATCTCTCAAAGCTCGATCTCCATTGCATGTAACTTCTTGAGTCTCAAATCTTTAATTTCTAAAACTCGTATAGGGTTTTTGAATTTGTGATTTAAGTAGGTTTTTTATTGAGTTTGATCCATGGTTTTGAAAAAGATTTGGTCCTAATCCGCTTCTGATCTTGCTTTCCCATCATGTTCTTCGTTGTCTGATTGATTTTGGGAAGTGGTTTTTCTTCTATATGGAATGAATGTTGGGTTGTTGTGTAAGTTCGGATTATAGTGGTAGAGTTGATAGAATTAGGGTCTGTGATCGGCGTGTGTATTGAGGAATGAATGAAATTGATGAGTTGCTTAATTAGTGTTATGATCGAAAAGGTTCTTTGTGGAGTGTGATGGGGAGACTTTGGTGGATGTCTGGTTAAGGGCGTTGTTTGGTTAGCTATAATATTTTGGATCCTTGGATGCTCAAATTCCTTATTGCACTCATTAATAGCCTTCAATGTTGGGGGCAGCACCGCACATAAATTAATAGTGAGATTTGGGATTGTTGCAATCATGTAAGTTATTCGACATGAGTAATATATGCTGGTCAAACCGATAGCCAATTGCAAGCAGATGCGACACACTTAGAAATTATGAGTAGAAAATCTCACCTAACTTCAATGGATTGAAAACAATGAGTTCATTAGTATATCAATATGGGTAGTGCTCTTTGAACTCGTGAGTCCGGACTCAAAACTTTTTTTAATTTCAAATACATCATCGAGCAATTAATGAAACAACCATAATCACTTGTAAAATTCCTTTAATACCCCTTAAATATTTACAAAAATTTTAAAAACCTCCGGACTGATGAGTTCAAGTAGATTTATTTTATCAATATTTAAACATGATCACTTCAGTACAAACCAAGTGTGAATTGACATCAGTATCACACCCCTTAATATACGAACAGATGGATTAAGAAATCATGAATACGTCAGTTGTTCGCACAATCAAATATTGCCAATACAATACATCATAGTAGTTGGCGTCGTTTGCATCTTCACTTAATTATATGAATGGTAGTCCGGTGTCCAGACCGCTTTCAAATATTTATTGGAGTGATAAGTTTAGTTATCAGTATTCAGGTTGGGTTTCTTGTACTTCATGTAGTTTCATTCCTCGTCAGAAGTTATGTAGTGATAAATAACGTGGAAGGATAGTTGATAGTTATGGTATGTTTCTTTTGTTCCATGTCATAGATGATAGCTAGTTGATAGTTTAGATCTAAGGACCATTTGTTTGTGTTTCTTTTTATCTGGGCTGCAAGGAAATATGACATTTTTCCCTTACCATTATCTATAGAAGGTAGTAAGTTTTGAGCATTGCACATGCGAAGTGCATGGGTTTTGGAATAATTATTTTTGCTTGGATAAATTGGATTTATCATTGCTATGAAGTACGGTCCACCTAAGACACCTTTTTTTTTTTTTTTTGAAGAAACATCAATTAGAACTTGAAGATCACAAACATGGATTTCAGTAGTATTCGTGACAGTCTAAGTAGCAATGCCCATGGAGATGTCAACGACGAAGATTACTGCTTCGCAATGGAGTTGGTAAATGCGTGCCTTCTACCAATGGTGATGCGAGCTGCTATCAAGCTCAATGTGTTTGAGATAATGAACAACTCATCAAAAACTCATCATCTCTCACCATCTCACATTGCTTCTCAGCTCCCAAACAACAAAAACCCGAATGCGCCTTTTGTCCTCGATCAAATCCTTCGCTTTCTCGCTAGCCATTCAGTGCTCACTTGCACCACTAGCAAGCAGAACGTTAACGTCGGTGGCATTGAAGTCGGCAGGTTGTATGGGTTAACTCCAGTTTGCAAGTACTTCATCAAAAATGAAGATGGAGTCTCACTTACTGCTAACCTCTTGGCCTCTACAGATAAGATGATGTTGGAACCCTGGTTGGTGACCAGCCTTAATTAGCTCACATTTATATAACTAAATTTCAGCATTAATTTTTCTATTAATTCTTTATATGATTATTCTATATGTGATACTTGTAATGCAGCTATTACTTGGATGAGGTTGTTCTCAAACCAGGTTTTTCAGCCGACGAGAAGGTTTACGGAATGAATGCCTACGAATATTTTGCCCGACACCCAGAATTGAACGAGTTGTGCAACGCGGCCATGTCCGCCCCAACATCAATCACCATGAAAAGGATTCTTGACATGTATAAAGGATTTGATGGTCTGAAAGTAGTAGTTGATGTAGGTGGAGGACTCGGAACCAACATTAACTTAATTGTTTCCAAGTACCCTACTATTAAGGGCATCAATTTCGATTCGCCTCATGTTGTTGAAACCGCACCGTCCTACCCAGGTATATATGTTGTATATAATTATGTTCATGGAGATGATGATATTATATTTATCTTAAGATTAATTTGCTTTACATCTATACGTACGTAGGTGTTGAACATGTTGGAGGAGACATGTTTGTTAGTGTTCCAAAAGGAGATGCCATTTTCATGAAGGTGAGTTTACTCAATTGGATACAATTAATTAGTCCCTATATGTTGTACATGCCATATATGTAAACTAGTATTGAATAATATATCGAACTTTCGGTATAAATGAACTTGCAGTGGATACTTCACAATTGGAAGGATGAGGAGTGCTTGAAATTGTTGAAGAAGTGTTACGAAGCTCTACCGAATGGAGGAAAGGTGATAGTCGTAGAGGGGTTAATCCCAGAAGTTCCTAAGCCTGATAACGCTACGAGAGATATGTGCGCTTTAGATATTATTATGACGATGTCCTTCGGTGCAAAGGAGAGAACTGAAAAAGAGTATGAAGCCTTGGCAAAAGGGTCTGGATTTGCTGGTATTAAATTGGTATGCAATGCTTGTAATCTCTGGGTTATTGAGTTTCTCAAATAAGTGCCTAGCTAGATGTAGACTGTAGTAGTCCAGCAATAAATTCATGTCGACTAAGCTCGATATGACAACAAATGGCATGATCTTTGTATGGTTTTGTTTGGTGTTACAAGTGTGACAACAAGTGTGACATCAGAAGGCACATCGCGTACTGATGTGCATGTGATGTACCTCGAGGTGCGGTTCATGCGTATCTCGAGGAACATCAAATGTATATTAGAACGCGATGTGCTTTCGAATGTGCATTTGGTGATGTACTCATAACCTTTAATTTCCTACTATTTTAGAACAGATATTCGAAAATATATAAATCCTAACTAACTTTTTTTATTGGTATTAAAACCTAGCTAACCAGCCTTACATCAACGGACAAGCTGTTAGAAATTGTTTGTACTTTGTACAAGGCAAGTGTAGAACATTTACCTCTACATTGACGTCATCATAGCCCTGTGATCAGACCGATCACGGATTCGGTGCCTATCCAGGCTTGCAAGAAAATCTTTGGGCTTAGGTAATTCCTTTCTACGAAAAGTCCGATCCGATCCAAGCCCGATTAGGCACGATTTTATCTGAGCTTGAGTTGTCTTAGAAAACCCAAGCCCGATCAGGAGGCCTCGCTCGAATGTTTCATATTTTTTTAGTAATTTCTTGTTTTAAATGTTTAGAGAAGAAATATCATATTTGTATTTATCCTTTCACTCATTTGGTATGAGTAAAATATTTTATGAATATTTTTTATTTTAAAATTTCATTATACTTACATGCACATACCAACAATGTTAAAAAAAATACATACAAACAAAAATCGTGTGATATTATTTTTATTAAAAAAAACATATGTCATTCATTTTTGAAAAAGACACTTTAAGTTGATAGAATGCCCAACAAAGTACTCTTGGATGTTGTTCCAAGCGATGAAGCTATCCTGAGGGTGAAAATACAGGATGACATTTTCATGAAGGTGAGTTTACTCAATCGGATACAATTAATTAGTCCCTATTCGTTGTACATGCCATATATATATAAAACTTTTGGTATAAATGAACTTGCTGTGGATACTTCAAAATTGGAAGGATGAGGAGTGCTTGAAATTGTTGAAGAAGTGTTACGAAGCTCTATCGAATGGAGGAAAGGTGATAGTCGTAGAGTGGTTAATCCCAGAAGTGTTAGAAAAAATTTAATAATCTCTATCGGGGCCACACATGTAATGTACAATGTGTCACACCATTATTTAATTTAGCCTAATTAAAGTGATCTACTAATGTATAATGTTATTGGCTAATGAGCATAATTATGGTCATGAAACAATGTTAGTGTAGATATTGTATCGATGTGCAACTCAATGAGGGGCCGAGTTGACATATCACTCAATAACTGCCCAGCCAGTTATTTATTAGGTTATGGTCCCCAGTTTGTAGTTCACTGTGTGTTTCTCTATCCCCGTCAAGAGAACTCATTAGGATAGAACTACAATTGGAAGACCTTATCCGACTTGATCATTGCGTCTCTAATGGAAAATCCAGGCACGCTTCCGCTTTATATTCATCATCTTGAATTTGTGTGGCTATATGTTTATTATGAGATTTATGATAGATTATATATAATTAGGAATCATAGATCTAATACTAACAATTGGTATCAGAGTCCACTATACATGATTCATGATAAGTAATTTCATGGCGTAAACTTATAAAGTTATGGGTCGGTTTATGAAATCATAAAATTTGGGACAATCAAACTTCAGTTAATGTTGAATCTGATCTTTGAATGTTCATTGCTTTGTGTTTTGAGTTGAATTGATGAAGATGAACATGGCCCATTCGTTGATTCTCGAATTACGAGTTTATGTGCCTAGATTTGGGCCTACTTTATTTTGGGTTAAATATCTCGTTGATTTAGATTTGATTTAGATTTGTACACATGTTTCTCATACAGAGAAACAATGAAATTTATGGTTATTTTAATGTTAATCTTTTCTCTAGTGGGTCCCACTCGATATAAAGAAATAAAAAAAAACGTGGTTGTTAAGATAATAATGAGATGTTGATCAATTTTTTTATGCTTATCTTCAATTCAGTGGGTCCCACCACTTATGTTTTATTTAATTAAAAAACATGTGTATGTGTTTGTTAAATAAACAAACCGTGCATGAGATGTTGATGATTTTTTATGCTTATCAAATTAAATAAAGTGGGTTGCACCTTTTTTTATTTAACCTTTTTCAAATAAAAAAACAGCAACAAATCAATGTATTATTTATTTTTTGGGTGATATTAATGCACATATATTTCAGAGACCCCATATGCATATTTTTTAAATATGGTTTTATAATCATAATTCAATAATGGCTACAGATAATGTATTAATAAATACATTGTTTGACATTTTAAGTGGATTAATTGAAATAAGAAGTCGCTAAAGTGACCTCTCTTATTTAGATTGTCCATGAAAAATGTCGAATGTTTGCGTGTATGTATATCAATGCGGGTATTAGTCGGCCCAAAGGAAGATTAATACTTGGCTAGATTGCTTACACACCTATGGTGGTAAACTTGTGACAATTATTTGGGTTTCCATGTGAACAATGAATCGATCCAAAGATAGGCTTATTGTTTGACATGCGTTATTGTCAGAGTTTGATCATTACAACAAGAGTACCACTAACAGTCAATATTATTGTCCAAAGACTTGATGTTGATATTGCACTTGGTATCTTAAGATGTGATCGCCATTTCTTTGAATTTATGATGACGGATTTCGAAAATTCATGTGAGTACATTAATATAATTTATCTTGTTATCTTTATAGCTAATCTTGTTTTAGTATCTGCTAATGTGAATTTGACAACGGTCCTTAATGGTGATAATGTTAAAAAGTCTGGAACGAATGACATGTTCATTTCCTTAGTCTGTTTTGAAGTTAATTTAGCTTTAGTACCAAGAAACACTTGGTGGTTAGATTCTGGTGCTACCACTAATATAAGTGTTTCAATGGATGGTTGCCTCAATTTGTATAAGCCAATTGATCTTGAAAGATGCATCTATGTTGGAGATGGCAAATCTGTGGAAGTAGAGGCAATAAGGCATTTCAGATTATTATTGAGTTCCGGATTTTATTTAGACTTAATGGATACTTTTGTTGTTCCATCATTTAGATGAAATTTGGTATATGTTTCATATTTGGATAAATCTGGTTATCATTGTTCATTTGGAAACATTCAATTTCGTTTATCCATTAATTCGGATGTTGTTGGATCTAGTACTCGTATGCCTTATGATAATTTGTATTTGCTTGATACGGTTGCTTCTTATAATGAAGCACTGAATTTGGAATTAAGAGGTACTAAACGCAAAATTGATAATGCACACTCAGGAACATTATGGAGCAGACGTTTAGGTCACATATCTAGAAATAGAGTTAAGCGACTCGTGTCTGATGAGATCTTAGAATCTGTTGACTTCACAGACTTTAATGTTTATGTTAAGTGCATTAAAGGCAAACAGACCAAAACAAATAGATTAGGTGCATATAGAGCTACAAACGTCTTAGAATTGATACATACGGATATTTGTGGGCCATTTCCTATACCTTCATGGAATGGTCAACAATATTTTGTGCTATTCATTGACGATTACTCTAGATATGCGTACCTATATCTCATTCATGAAAAATCACAGACTTTAGACGTGTTCAAG
Organism: Stephania cephalantha; assembly: GCA_039657325.1. NCBI lineage: Eukaryota > Viridiplantae > Streptophyta > Magnoliopsida > Ranunculales > Menispermaceae > Stephania > Stephania cephalantha. The sequence goes on along the minus strand of CM077576.1, from coordinate 3,624,502 downwards.
GCATTTAAGGCTGAAGTTGAAAATTAACTCAGCAAAAGAATAAAACAAGTCAAATCTGATCGCGACGGTGAATACTACGACAGATATGACGCTTCAGGTGAACAGCGTCCATGACCGTTTGCAAAATACCTAGATGAGTATGGAATTGTCCCACAGTACACCATGTCGGGTTCACCTAGCATGAATGGTGTAGCTGAAAGACGAAATTGAACTCTTAAGGATATGGTAAGAAGTATGATTTCTCATTCTATCTTACCAGAAAGACTATGGGAAAGGCACTTAAGACTGCAGCTTACATTCTAAACAGGGTACCGACTAAAGCAATGCTAAAACACCTTATGAGATTTTGATAGGCAAAAAGCCTAGTCTTAATCATTTTCACATATGGGGATGTCCAGCTGAGGCCAGGCCTTATAAGCCGATTGAAAAGAAATTAGAATCCCAAACAGTGAGCAGTTACTTTATTGGTTATTCTGAGCGATCCAGGGGGTTTAAGTTTTATGAACCCAAATTAAAGACAATTTTCGATATGGGAACAACTACGTTCTTTGAAGATATTGATTTTTTTGGGAAGAAATGAGGTTAGAGACTTTATCTTTGAGGAAGAATCAGTTCTGGTTCCCATACTGATTCCTACAACTATTTTTAACGAAACAGATTTAGATCCTCGACATGATATTGTCGTTCTTCCACCCATTCATGATGGGGAAGTTGTTCATGAGGAGCAACCTCAAAATCTTCAAGAAGTGGTGCATCAAGAGATACAACCTTTACGACGATCCACTAGACCGAAAAACGAGTGCTATTTCGAATGATTTTATAGTATATCTCTAGGAACATGAGGGGAATAATGGCATGATGGATGATGATCCAATCAACTTTCATGAAGCCAGGCAAGGTTCCAAGTCGAAAAAGTGGATTGAAGCAATGAATGAGGAGTATAAGTCTATGCAAGACAATAAAGTTTAGAAACTTGTCACGTTACCGAAAGGCGTGAAACCCATTTGTTGCAAATGGATATTTAAGACCAAACGGTATTCACAAGGTAATGTGGATAGGTATAAGGCATGTCTTATAGCTAAGGGTAATACTCAAAAGGAAGGTATTGACTATAAAGAGACTTTTTCGCCGGTTTCATCGAAAGACTCTTTTAGGACAATCATGGCTCTTGTTGCACATTATGATTTGGAGCTTAATCAGATGGATGTCAAGACAACGTTTCTCAATGGCGATATTGATGAAACAATTTATATAGAGCAACCAAAAAACTTTGTGTCGGGAGATCCGAAGAATATGGTTTGCAGATTGACAAAATCCATCTATGGGCTAAAACAGGCATCACGTCAATGGGACTACAAATTCCATCAAATTATTCTCTCATTTGGTTTTGAGATGAATATTGTTGATGATTGTGTATATCAAAAATTTTGTGGGAGTAAGCACATTTTCTTGATATTGTACATTGATGATATATTGCTTGCCACTAATGATATAAGCACACTGAATGAGACCAAGAGATTTTTATCTAGAAATTTCGTGATGAAAGATCTTGGGAATGCTTCATTTGTTTTAGGGATCCAGATTCAACGAGAGCGATGTCGAGGAATTTTAGGATTATCACAAAGAAGCTATATAGATAAGGTGCTTAAAAGGTTTGACATGCAGGATTGTAAATCTGGCGATACCCTTGTCGCTAAAGGAGACAAATTCAGTCTCACTCAATGCCCTAACCTTAAGGTTCAGGAAATGCAAAATATTCTTTATGCCTCAGCTATAGGAAGTCTTATGTATGCTCAAGTTTGTACACGTCCGGATATTACTTACATTCTTGGAGTGTTAGGCAGATAATAATGCAATCCGGGATTGGATCATTAGAGAGCAGCTAAAAGGGTTGTGAGGTATCTAAAGAGAACAAAGGATCATGTACTCACATATATGAGGTCAAACCATTTGGAGATCATTAGGTATTCAGACTCCGATTATGTGGATGCCAAGATAGTAGACGATCTACTTCGAGATACGTTTTTTTGTTAGCTGGTGGAGCAATTTCTTGGCGCAGTGCCAAGCAAGGTCTTATTGCAACCTCTACTATGGCGGCAGAATTTGTAGCATGTTTTGAGGCATCTAATCATGGAATTTGGCTAAATAATCTTGTCATGGGACTGCGAGTTATGGAAGGAATTGAAAGACCACTCAAGATATATTGTGACAATAAATCAGTCGTTATGTATTGTATTATAACAACGATAGGAGCTTCACTAAGTCAAAGCACATTGACATCAAGTTCCTAGTTGTTAAGGAAATAGTACAAAGTGGACAGATTATGATAGAGCATATAGGGACAAACTCCGTGTTAACAAACCCTCTCACAAAGGGTCTTCCACCTAAGGTCTTTCATGAGCATGTTGCTCATAGTGTTATTGATTTACAGGATTCACTGATTTAGTGGGAGTTTGTCATTTATGTATTATGCGCGCAAATTTGGCTTTATGATTATATGTTCTAACCTTCGGACATTTTTCTGATCAGAAATACAGTTTGGTTTTGGGTTAATTACACTTTGTACGATAATGTTTAATGATCTCACTTATGTATGACCAATTGAAAATTGACATGTACAGATCACCTTCATGTGACTTTGTTAAGGCCTGGGCCACTCTACCGTGCACCCAGCACCTCTAGTCACAGGCAGTGTGACTTTACCGCCACACCATCTATGTCCCCCCATATACCCGCTTTACCACACGATATATGGACACAGTCTTTCGCCTCATAGGTTACGAAACAGAGTCCCGGAGGCTTAAGACCTCAGTTTTAGCGAAACGTGTACCATTGAGCTAGACCATATATTGCGTGGTAAAGCGAGTATATGGGGGGACACAAATGGTGTAGCGGTAAAGTCACACTGCTGCCTGTGACTTTACCGCCACACCATCTGTGTCCTCCCCATATACCCGCTTTACCACGCGATATATAGGCACAATCTTTCGCCTCCCACGTTTCGAAATCGAGACCTGGAGGCTTAAGACCTCAGTTTTAGCGAAATGTGTACCATTGAGCTGGTCTCATGCTACACTTTCATGATCGATCTATGTCATTTGGTTATGTTAATATTCGTGATCATTGATAGGTCTAGTTATGATTAATATAACGAAAGCCGCTTTGGTGCTATGTTGATATAATTAATGGACGAGATTGTTTGGTATGCCCTATGGTTATGGTGGCAATGTTTGAGCTCATAAAGTATAACACATTTATCATGATACATATGTGGCCCAATGGGAGATAGTTAGAAAAATTTAATAATCTATTGGGGCTACACATGTAATGTACAAAGTGTCACACCATTATTTAATTTAGCCTAACTAAAGTGATCTACTAATGTATAATGTTATTGGCTAATGGGCATAATTATGGTCATGAAACAATGATAGTGTAGATATCGTATCGATGTGCAACTCAATGTGGGGAAGAGTTGGGATATCACTAAATAACTGGCTGTCCTGTTATTTATTGGGTTATGGTCCCCAGTTTGTAGTTCACCGTGTGTTTCTCTATCCCCGTCAAGAGAACTCATTAGGATAGAACTACAATTGGAAGACCTGATCCGACTCGATCATTGCGTCTCCAATGAAAAATCCAGGTACGCTTCCGCTTTATATTCATCATCTTGAATCTGTGTGGTTATATGTTTATTATGAGATTTATGATAGATTATATATATGATTAGGAATCATAGATCTAATACTAACAAGAAGTTCATAAGCCTGATAACGCTACGAGAGATATGTGCGCTTTAGATATTCTTATGACGATGTCCTTCTGAAAAGGAGAAGCGAAAAAAAGTATGAAGCCTTGGCAAAAGGGTTTGGATTTGCTGGTATTAGATTGGTATGCAATGCTTGTAATCTCTGGGTTATTGAGTTTCTCAAATAAGCACCTAGCTAAATGTAGACTGTAGTAGGGACTAGTCCAGAAATAAATTCATGTCAACTTATCTCAATTAATTATCTTAATTAATTAGGATATGACAACAAATGATTAAATTTGAGCTTGTGACTTTAAAGAGATGGTTTATTTTTTAATTTTTATTTTTCGATTTCCCACCTGGTGTCGGACGTCAACCGCACCGACTAATCTACACTCAGCCCTGTCAAGCCCCATTAGAGGTGACATTAAAGAGATGGGTAATGACTTTAAGTTTTATTATCTGTGTTAAACAAACTAAAAAATAGGGAAATGATGGATCATGCAATCTATATAAACATAAATCTGAACATAGCGCTATTATAACAAGCAATTAATCATGCTGATTTTAACAACTAAGAAGATTAATAAACAAAGTGTACCAAAGGCTTGCAGTGCAGTGACCTAAGACATAAAATTTCCTCCAACTCGGTGCTGAATTCAACTAGGGTTCGGTCCCCAGGATAAAACTGGTTCGTTCTTTGATTAAAGCACCAATCAAAGAACCTTCAAAACTTCAAAATCGACTCTCTCTCAAAAAGCAAATCACGTATAATTTTTTTTTTAATTTCGTAAAAAAACCAATCTCTTCATATGTCAATAGATTCTTTCTTATGAGAGAATTGGACGGTTTTAATTAGCTGTCTAATTAAAATAGTGGACGGTTTTAATTAATTCAAAATAGCAATTAGTGGTTTAATTAGTGCACCACTAATTGAAAGTTAATTAACTCCTTAATTCGAAAATAGCAACTCTGTTGGTGCTCTTTTAATTTTTCAAAAACGAAAATAAAAAACAAAAATGAAAAACCATGTTTTAAAGAATGGCTAAGTTTAGAACCTTTTTAAATTTGTATGTTCTTATTCATTTATATAAACTTATAAAATTTTAAATACAACAACAACAATAACAACAACAACATAGCCTCAAATCCTAATTATAAAATCTTAAATAAATAAATAAATAAATTAAATGTGTTGCTACCTCATTAGGATACATTTTACATTCAAGTTGCTAAATTTTAACTCCATTAATTTGGTGATGTGCGTGATTAATGTGAAATATATAAACTATATAAGATAACTTAAATATGCACGTTACAAGGAAATAAAAAATTTAGAGAACAAAATATAAAAACATACAAAGGCACAAAATACACAAGGTAAAACGTTGTTACCCACTGTTTAAATCATCGCGGACTCTAAAAGCAGTAGATAGGCGTTTTGACGCTTTAGAGAACGTCGTTACGTTGGGGCTTGTGTGAAGTTTGTTAGGCTCTCGCTTTGCTTACTATCATGGATACAATTAAGGGTCTACTAATCAATGTGTGGGCACATTGACATATATATGGCTAGAGAATGATAAAAACAAGTTCTTAAATTAATGGATGGTTGGTTGATAAGATAGGAAGATAATTTGATGTAATGGCACATGGGGCATAGTGCATGCATTTTAGGAATGCATGTCCGCATACATGTATAGAACATGTAGATATATGCTAATTATAATGTGATAGTCGTCTGTACCATCTTTGTTACTTTAGTTCTACTATAGGGTAATGATAATTAGAATTGTACAAATCAAAAATCAACAAAAATAGCAAAATAGATTTTCAAGAAAATGCAAACGCAAAGATGATACCCGAAACTCGATCAAGGAGAGTCGAGCAGCGGCTGGCGGAGGAGTCGGGCCGAGCTGGCATGCAGTGCATGGCGGCTATGGCGAAGGGGAAGATTGCGGAGGCCAGCGGCGGCGGCGGCGGCGCAGAAATCACGAGGCGGGCGGCGCGTCCGAGAGGCCCAGCAATACAGAATAAGATGGACCGAAGCAATGGCGGCGCATGGTCCGAGCATGGCGGCGACTTCACAGTTCCGCCGGCATGGCTGGTGCACGCAGAGGCGATCAATGACTTTGCGTGCACAGCGGCACGGACGCTAGCTCATTGGCAGCGGATCCCGTCACGCCAGGGAGCCTGCGGATCTGGAAAAGGGGAAGCGACGGCGCGGATCTAGAGAGATGGGAAGCGGCGGCGACGGTAACGGCGCCATGACGGTGGTGGCGCGCCTTCATGGCCGATCTGGGCAAGCGCCCTGAGCGCGGCGACGCTCACGACTTGGATGTGAAGCGGCAGCGACGGTGGTGGCGGCGATGACGACGGCGACGATGCGGCGCTGGAAATGGTTTTCGAGGAGTGACGATCGAAATGGGTTTGGAGGAGGAGGAGGAGAGAAAATGGTTTGTTAAAACCATTTAGAAATTAGTGACAAATCAGCAACAAATTAGTCTGTTGCTGATTTTTTGTTGCTATTCTGTTGCTGATCACTACGTGGACGAATTTCTACGGCATTTGTTGGTTGATCGCAACATATCAAAATATGTCAATTTGATCAGCCTACGTGGACATCGGTATCTGTTTGCTTGATTTGTCGCTGTCATCGGCCACGATCAGATCAAACAACTATATGCATATAATGCATTTGACTTGCATTTGCATTATATATTTCGCCACTCCCACACGCGCCATCACGCCACCGTCGCTTGTCATTCGCCGACGCTGGTCATCATTCATCCGCGATCAAGGAATGGTCGCCGCCACCAAATCGCGCTGCCAGTGGCTCATAGGTCCATTGGGTGGGCTCATACATGGTCTATTTTTAAAATCCTTTTAAGGTAATCTTATTTGTGAGACTCGAAAAAAAATTAAGACAAACTATAAGAGATTTGGTAAGGTTAATTAATTAAGACAACTTCGACAGAAAAAAAAAATCAAAACAAACTTAATTAGAGGGAAATTAGCTTCATTTGAAAATTAATTGATTGGAGAAGAAATAATTATATATGCACATAATTCCTTGAAAAATCACGATTTAATCAAAATCATGATTTTTCAACTTTATTTAAGTGAAACACATTGTTTCTCGCTTTGCACATATTTTTGTTTGGCTATATAAAATAAAATCTCATTCATATCAAAACTAAAACAAAAAACAAAAACAATTCTTCGAGTGCTCTTGGAATTAACACAGACAAACGCGCAATATGATGAAGTCAATATATCAATTGAAATTGAGAGATATCTTCAAATTAATTCAAACTATACACTATATATAATTTTTTTTATGAGAATTGAAATCGCTATACTTACCTCTAAATTACACGAACAATACTAATGATCATGAATACATTTAAAAGGAAACATCACAGCAAAACGTCCTCCGGACCCTTTAAGCCTGAAAGTTGCCATGTATATGCGTGATGATATGATATATACATGCAGCAAGATATCCACTCTATTTCTTCGTTAATTACTAATTAATTAATGGAATCTATATATATTTTGTATAAATGTTAGACATACATATATGTAAGATAATTAAGTGGACATCATGTTTTAATTAGTTCCCTGCGTTGCATTGACTTAACGCTATCTAATTAAAAATGAGTAAGTCTCACAGCTAAGATTACCTTAAATACTCCTAAAAAAATTAACTTAAATATGATATATACGTTCATTCTATTCCATAAGAAAGGTAATTTCTAAAATCAAATTAATAATCATTTCTTGACTTAAATAAAGTAATCTTTTTTGAAGAAGTTTGATATGATCGATTGATTGAGACAAAATTAATATCTCTCAAAATACCTTGAAGTTAAAGGGTGTCAATTTTTTGTTTAGCTTATTGGCTCGATTTATCCCTACCCTAAAAATATATTTTGAATAGTAGTTTTTAAAATTCAAATTGAAATCTGCAAGAGCGCTGTGATATTCAAATTGAAGTTTGCGCTTTGAATCTAAACAAGACCCTCTAAGCCTCATACCTAGCCCAAATTTCAAAAGATTTTACTTTGAAAATATGTCGTTATACATTGTATAATTTATAAAAAAAAACAATAAAAATAATAAACTAGATAGCACATATAGAAATGTACTATAACCAAAGCCCCAAAGGCCCCAAGGCCCAAGGCCCTTATCAAAGATTATTTAAATAAGGTGTTTACCTAGTGAAACTCCATGGGCCATTCACTCCAACCCACTTGTCACTTAAACAATAGTGAAGTGTGTTGGATCATATATTAAGTGAGAAACCAAACATTTCTCTCCTATGTGAGACTAAATGTTTAGTTACTTTGCAATACAAAATTTGAACTCCAAAGTTCAATAATACCCCACATTTGTATTGGAAACAAAGAATACACCCCATATTTCTTAACTTTGCCAAATCATAAACACAAATAATAATTATACGAGAGAGAGATGATCAAGTCATGCTTATAAGGAAGAGTGTCGTAAAAACTTGAACCAACCTTAATAAAGCATATCGGGTTCACTTTGTGACACAAAGTTGATGTATTTATTTATCTTGAACTGTTCATTTCTATAGTAAACCAAGACAATATGTCTTACTCGTGACTTGAATCCAAATGCAGTTTATACGTTTTTGTTCATATTGGTCCTGAACATATCCTGGTTTCATAATAGCTTTAGAGAACTTAGCCAAATTTTATTCTCATAAATGCAACCCCACATTTACTACCATATAGGTAACATTACTATGTCATTAAATGCATAGCATAACCTGAACATCTTATTATTAACACACACAATATCTTAGGAATGGGTAATTGTGTGTTTCAGTTATTAAGTTTAGCATAACTAGTTTGCCTATTGAACCTAGGTTATGGGATCTCCAATCAGTTAGGTTAGGTTTCCGCCAAGCTTGACTTATTTTATAGGCTGTAAACTCATTCCCCTCAATAAAATCATCACTTTGGTAAGCCTTTTGTTTAAGGATCTGCAATATTTTCCTTTGACTTGACATAATCTATGCCAATTACACCACTTGTGAGTAATTGTCTTATAGTATTATGCCGGTGCCTTTTATGTCTTGACTTACCATTATAAATTTTATTTTTAGCTCTTGCTTGTGCTACCATACTATCACAATGTATGCATATGGTTGTAACTGGCTTCGACCAGCATGGAATATCTTCTAGAAAATTCCTTAGCCATTCAGCTTCTTCAGCTGCCTTATCGAGAGCTATAAATTCAGATTCCATGGTGGATCATGCTATACACGTTTGTTTTGTTGATTTCCAAGAAATTACTGCTCTACCCAATGTAAATACATATTCACTAGTTAATTTGGTTTCTATATTATCAGAAATCCAATTTGAATCACTATAGTCTTCAAGTACTGGTGGATATTTTGTATAAACCAATCTATAGTTCAAGGTATACTTGAGATACCTCAGAACTCTTATCGATGCTATCCAATGATCATTTTTTGGACTACTTGTGTATCTACTTAACCTACTTACTGCATAAGCAATGTCAGGTCTAGTAGAGTTCATCAAGTACATTAAACTCCCAATAACTTGAGAATATTCTAATTGACAAACCGATTATCTAGAGTTCTTCTTTAGATGACAATTAACATCAAAAGGAGTTTGTGCAGGTTTGCAATCGAATTGATTGAATCTTTTTAGGATTTTCTCAACATAATGAGATTGTGTGAGGATATAACCTTCGTTATTCCTTTTGATTTGAATTCCTAGTATTACATCAGTTTGACCTAAGTCTTTCATGTCAAAACTAGAATTCAACATCTTCTTTATTGACATTATGGCATCCTTGCTTGAGCTCATAATTAACATGTCATCAACATAGAGACATACTATGACAAACGAGTTTTTCATTTCTTTAATGTATATACATTTGTCACATTCATTTATTTTAGAACCATTTGCCTTTGTTTTGGAGCTTGTTTAAATCCATGCAAAGACTTAACAAGTCTACAATCTTTGTTTTCTTGGCCTTTTACTACGAACCCTTCAGGTTGGTCCATACAAATTTCTTCTTCTAATAATCCATTTAAAAATGTTGTCTTCACATCCATTTGATGTATTTCCATGTCGTACAAAGCGGCTATGGAAATTAACATCCTAATGGAAGTTATTCTTGAAACAGGAGAATAAGTGTCGAAGTAATCCAAACCTTCTTTTTGTCTATATCCTTTAGCAACCAAACGTGCCTTGTATTTCTTAATAGTGTCATCAGCCTTTAGCTTCTTTTTGAAGATTCATTTATATCTAGTTGGTTTGATTCCTGATGGTAGATCAACTAATTCTCATGTATTATTTTGTAAAATGGATTCAATTTCACTATTGATAGCTTCCATCCACAATGGAGCGTCTGGTGAAGACATAACTTCTTTATAGGTTTGTGGCTCATATTCGGTTATGGTGTTAACAAAGTCAGGTCCAAAGCTTTTTGTGACCTTAACTCTTTTTCCTCTTATAGGTTCTAACTCTTGTTCTTAAACCTTAGAAGTAGATGGTTCATCTAAGCTCTCTTCGGCAGTTCTTTTAAGCGACGAGCCAC